>VSMD01082281.1:0-28853 GCA_008750895.1 Mirza zaza
AAAAAAAAAGAATAAATAAAATATTGCATATAAACTACTTAAAACAGGGACAGGCACTAAAGAAGCAAACAATAAATAATATTTACTATTATTCATAAAGAAGCCTCACATCAGAGAGGCTAAGAGTAAAAACGTGGGGGTGACAGCCGACTGTAGGTATTTTGCAGGTAGTTTTATGCTCCTCCTGTCACATCTGTGGCTTTAGAATCTTCCAGGGTCCATGAGTCCTTCTGTGGCCCCTACTTTACCAAATTCTTCACTTCTACTGAATCACTTTCATGAACACACTCAAAAATTCCGAGTTGTTGGGGTGGGTGAAAAGAAAAAAACGTGAAGCGTGTCATTTTTCGAAAAGGCAGTAACTGTATTTCACTTTAGCGTTGGAAACTTTCTCAATCAGCCCTGCTAAGACTTACAAAGGTTCAAATGTCTTTTTTAAAACCTCTAAGGCATGATATTGATTCATAACCTCAATCGTCACCTGGAGCATTTATCTGCTGAACGGATGCGGTGTTATATGTTATAAAAGAGGTCATGGTCGCCTGGTCAGAAACACGAATATAGACAGAGACTAGGGGTGGAAGAAAACTAAACAGAGAAACCACACGAACTACTTCCAGCACTGTCTTGTGCTCAAGACAAGTGGTAAGAGCATTATGTGTGGCCACCAGGGACATGCTTGTTTCAATCAGTCCCTTGTAGGCGGAAGTGGCCTCATCTCCTTGTCACCTTTGTTTGGAAGGAAGAAAGGGATACCTGGAGAGAGGGAGAATTTAAAGAAAGAAAGGAAGAGACAGAGGAAATCTGTTGAAGGAATAAAATGTCACCTAGAAAAGAAACATTTCAAGGAAATAAAGGACAAGTATGATTTTGTAGAAAGGGAAGCCTGAGATTGCGTCAGAAAATATTTTAATGGTCACATCACCCCTCTAGGGACTCTCATTCTTCCTGTGTTCACTGCTCCTAGCCCAGAATTTTAGTCCTTTTTGGATATGGGCATTTTTCAGAGTCAATGAATCCATTTCCATTGTCCCTTGTTCCATTATCCATTCCTGAGTGAGACTGCCTTGCATTGAATATGAAAGAATCTCTATTTCAGGCTACATTAAAATCTCTCTCTCTGAAATTGCCATTTTCTATATACATCTAGGCAACACCTGTTGTATTATTTTCTGTTGTCAACTTCAGTATTCTGCGTGGCCTCGCTCTCTTCCCAACCATGTCAAGTTTATCCAAGCCAAAGAGCCAATTATGCTTTTTTCGTTTAATCTTCATCATACCTGCTCTATGCACCTTACACACAATAAATGTTGGTTGAATAGATTTACTTCCTTCAATGTTTATTTCCTTCAATAGAAACGCTAATGTTTTCCATTCCATTTTTATAAATGTGGCTGTGTTTCCTATTTCAACCAATTGTTTTAAAGAATAGACTAATTTGAAAGGCATGAATTTGCCAAGAGAGAGAGAATTCAATATCTAAACCTAAAATCAACCTTCTTGCTTTTAGTTTACATATCCAATCTTGTGATTGCATAACGAGAGCATATGTAGTATGGAAAATACCTCATTTCTTTTGCAAAGATAATTTTTTCCACCGAGCAAAGAAAATGTGTAGTCTAATTTCAAAACAGAGAAGTTGAAGTCTACTAGACCAGGGCATCTGTTATTGCAAAATGTTCACTCCCTCTTCAGAATGTTCTGCAGCAGCGAGATGACCAGGAAGTATAGACTGAACTATAAATATCCTCAGCCAACCATAGAGCATCTGCTTCTAATTTGTGCATGGGCGGCTTAGACACAAGGCAGGAAAACATGCCTGGTTTGGGGACGCTTGAATAAATGCCATAGAGTAAGTGTCCGTTTCCCAGAGTTTGTTGTCATTTTGGTTAGTGAACTCCACCTACCAAAACAAAAATGATCACCAGATCTCAGAATTTCCCTTCTAGCCCTTGGCTTTAACATTTTAAGAAACAGAAAGGGGAGCAAACCTTTCTGCAAGCTTTGCTGCACAGATATGTTTAAGCCGATGATTCACAAAACATTTTCAACATTTTATTTGTGCAAACTATATAGTCTTTATAAATTTTTCATTTTGGTGTTAATTCCACCTTTTTTTTTTTCTTGTCTCCTTGCCCATGGCTCGATCACTGTTATGTTCTAGATATTTGCCTGTTTCGTATATCACTTGGCACAACTCCCAATAAGCTGATTAATGTTCCATTGGATCATTTTCGTGGGTAAGTGTAATGTCTTAGCAGCTTAAGATTTTAGTTGGATGCAAGATCTTAGTGTGAGAAAACATGGGTCAACCTAGAAATCCGCAAAGCCTCTCTGAGTGTTTTTATCCTTCAATTCTGCCGGATTTATTACGTCTTCCCACAT
Organism: Mirza zaza; assembly: GCA_008750895.1. NCBI lineage: Eukaryota > Metazoa > Chordata > Mammalia > Primates > Cheirogaleidae > Mirza > Mirza zaza. The sequence continues at coordinate 2,386 of VSMD01082281.1, forward strand.
CTACGTTGCGTGCATGTGGAATGTCAAGAATACCAGGTTGTCGAACCAGGGGGTTCTCTTTATTTTCTTCATGAGAAAAATGAGCTTCACGATAAAAGCTTACATAAGTTCCCAAATCCCATAATGTAAAAGTTTTCCTGATTGATTCTCTGCAGGTACCGAATTTGTCTTCTTGTTGAAAAACAGGTGAACCAATAATTTGGTGTAACAGTTACTCAGTGTGTAGTTTATGTGCAAAAAAATCTTCCTGAAAAACAACTGTAAGTTATATTTTCTCACTCAGGTCTCCATTGCATGAATTTCATAAAATATTTAGCTTTTTCTATTCCAGATCTTGAACAGCTTTCCCAGGACTTTGACCTTTATCGACTCTTTAGTCCCAAAGAACCGTCTTTTATGCTGGGCTTTCAGGATATTTATTCGTTGATCAACTATAGTTGGGGTCGGGCGCGGTGGCTCAAGCCTGTAATCCTAGCTCTCTGGGAGGCCGAGGTGGGAGGATCACTCAAGGTCAGGAGTTCGAGACCAGCCTGAGCAAGAGCGAGACCCCGTCTCTACTAAAAACAGAAAGAAATTCATTGGCCAACTGAAAATATATAAAAAAAAAAATTAGCCGGGCATGGTGGCACATGTCTGTAGTCCCAGCTACTTGGGAGGCTAAGGCAGGAGGATCGCTTGATCCCAGGAGTTGGAGGTTGCTGTGAGCTAGGCTGACACCACGGCACTCACTCTAGCCTGGGCAACAGAGTGAGACTCTGTCTCAAAAAAAAAAAAAAAGATCAAACAAGGAAATACACAACTGCTATTTAGAGTTAGCATGTAACTACAGCCTCACCATTTCCCAACTAGAGCAAGGTCAAAAAAGAGCTTTGCACACGTATTTCAACACCAGTATGATTAATAGATTTTACTGTTAAAGATTGCAATCTTTTTAAAGGATCAAACAGGTACTTTTAACCCTTTGCAGTCGCTTGCTTTTTTTTTTTCTCATTATCCAGTCCGTATTATCCACACTCGACATCCGAGTGCAAAGGGTTAAATCTGATAGTTATTTTCTTCATTCTTATGCGGGGCTAGCTCTTTAAACAACACTTTATTGCAGTGATTGGTATCCACGGGTATCTGGGGTGGGGACAGGGGTGATCAGGCCAAGAGATAGGTCAGAACCAGATTGGAAAAGTCACAAGGAGAAGCAATAGGGAAGGAAAAACTTGCCTCCGCTCTCTGTGGCTTGGCCTGAGAACGAAAGTGACAAAAGTCATATTAACAGGGGGAGAACATAACAGATGTTGCTGAACACTTTTAGGTGCACCTGGGAGATTTGACATGAAAAAATGAAGACCAGAAGTGGTTAGGACCAAGAGCTTATCATTCGTACACCTTTGCAACAAAAGAACTTGTCGAAAAGTGACAAGACAGAGGAAAGGGACTTCAAGCCTCTAGTGGCAGTACACTGCGGGGAAGTGAGTAGGAAACACACGAAACTAATGGAACACAAAGGTGACTTTAGGTTGGTCTGTGCAGATCCATTGCGGCGTTGACTCCCAGCCTCTGGCAATAGAATGTTCTCGTCCTCCTGGTCCTTCTCTCATAGGAAATTTTATGACCTGCTTTTAGGTAGAAAAGGGAGAGGGTCGGAGGGCCCCTTCCTGCCGCTGCTGTTTCCCAAATACCATCCGCTCAGCGCCATCCACATGCTGGAGCAGCACATTCTGGCGTGTCGTGCTCTGAGCCCCTTCCAAGCCAGGTGACATGCTGGGCAGCCAGCCCGATCAGAGATTTAAGGGAGATGAAGAGGCACGAGGACCAGCTGGAGAACTGCAAGAGAAGAGATGCCGAAACCAGATGGAGCCACTTGCCTGGGGCTTTTATCCGCAACACAACCAGTGATGCCACCGGATGCCGATGCTCGCGACAGGGACCTGGCATCTGACAAAGAAAAGACCACGCGTGGGCCACCAGTCTGCGTTGCCCGTGACCAAGGTCTTTGGTCCCTTTCTGGTTTCACCACTGCCCCTTCATGCCCTAGATGAGAACCTTGCCTGTTCAAAGCTTTTTTTTTTTGTTTTGCAATTCTTTTTTTTTTTTTTTTTTGAGACAGAGTGTCACTCTGTCGCCCGGGCTAGAGGGCCATGGCGTCGGCCTCGCTCACAGCAACCTCAATCTCCTGGGCTCAAGCGATCCTCCTGCCTCAGCCTCCCGAGTAGCTGGGACTACAGGCATGCACCACCATGCCCGGCTAATTTCTTTTTCTGTATATTTTTAGTTGTCCAGCTAATTTCTTTCTACTTTTACTAGAGACAGGGTCTCCCTCTTGCTCAGGCTGGTTTGGAACTCCTGAGCTTGAGCGATCCTCCCTCCTCGGCCTCCCAGAGTGCCAGGATGACAGGCGTGAGCCACCACGCCCGGCCTGTTTTGCAATTCTTGATTGCAGTCATAACATTTTGTGTGTATCGCTGCATCTGCAAATTCAACGTGTCTACAAGCTACCCTGTTATTCCCACCCTCAGACCGTGTACACACCACTCTGCCTTTGTTCCCATCCTCCATGGCACCTGGATGCAAATTTCAGCCTTTCCTCCGGCTCCCTGGGTGGTCGCCAAGTCCCATATGACCCACTTCCTAAGATCCTCCAGAAGCCTCCCCTGTTCTCCGTCTACACTGGCAACCAAGGTGCTTGTTTTCCTTGCCTGGACAGTACAATTATTCTGCATGCGTCTCCCTGCTCCTTCTGCGACCAAAAGACTTTTCTAAAATGCAATTATGGGCCCGCCGGGGTGGCTCACGCCTGTCATCCTAGCACTCTGGGAGGCCGAGGCGCGTAGATCGCTCAAGGTCAGGAGTTCGAAACCAGCCCGAGCAAGAGCGAGACGCCCCCGTCTCTACAAAAAATAGAAAGAAATGAATTGGCCAACTAAAAATATGTAGAAAAAATGAGCAGGGCATGGTGGCGCATGCCTGTAGTCCCGGCTACTCGGGAGGCTGAGGCAGGAGGATCGCTCGAGCCCTGGAGTTGGAGGTTGCTGTGAGCTAGGCTGACGCCACGGCACTCACTCTGGCCCGGGCGACAGAGCGAGACTCTGTCTCAACATAAATAAATTAATAAATGAAATGCAATAAATAAAATGCAGTTATGCAATAATAAAATAATAAATAATGCAATAATAAAATGCAATTTATAAATAAATTAATAAATAAAATGCAATTATGGTCCCATGATGGCCCCGCTTTAAATGATGGCTTCTGTGCTGTCTTCAAGATGGAGGGAAAACTGTGTGATGTGAGTTGCAAGATCATTCTCGATCTGTCCCCACCTCCCTCCGGACTTCCTCTCCTCCTGCATCTCCATGCATCCTTCCCTTCGGCCCAGCTGGCCGCCCATGGTGACCCGAGCGTCCCTCGCTGTCCTACAGACTTTGTCGTGCTGGTCTCTTGCCTAGCATGCCTCCCTCTGCTCTCCCCACCGTATCTGATTCCTACTGCTGCTGTAAAAATTCATCATGTGCTTCGTGGCTTTAGTGCAACATTAATCCATTCTCTCACGGTCTAGAGGCCAGAAGCAGAAATCAGTTTCGCCGGCTAAAGTCAAGGTGTCCGGAGGGCTGGATCCTTCTGGAAGCTCCAGGAAAGGACCCATTTCCTCGCCTTTCCTAGCTTCTGGAGACGACGTGCTTGCCAGGGCCGGTGGCCCCCTTCCTGACCCCTGACCTCCTGCTGCCATTGTCACCTGTTCCACTGTCTCCTCTTCTATCATCAAGTATTTTTATGAGGACACTTATGATTCTATTTAGGGGCCCACACAGGGAATCCAAGCTACTCTGCCTCAAGATCCTTCATTTCATCACAACTGCAAAATCCTTTGTGTCCTGTAAAGCCACATTCACGGTTTCCAATGACCAGGACCTGAATATTTTGGGGGAGTCATTATTCTGCCTACCACGCCTGTGTTTTTTCTGTCTCAGCCTTTCTAGATGCAGTTTAAAGGTTTTCTCTCCCCTGGGAAATTTCTTTACATACTGTTCCCTCCCTCTCATCACTACCGTGTTTCCCAGAAAATAAGCCCTGCCCTAAAATAAGCCCCAGCAGGATGTCCAAGCATGTGCACAATAGAAGCCCTACCCCGAAAATCAGCCCTCATGGTGGGTGTGGCCATGAAAATAAGCCCTGGTGATGGGCGTGGCTATGAAAATCAGCCCTAGTGATGGGCGTGGCTATGAAAAAATCACTTCTAGTGATGGGCGTGGCTATGAAAATCAGCCCGAGTGGTGGGCGTGGCCATGAAAATCAGCCCTAGTGATGGGCGTGGCTGTGAAAAATCACTTCTAGTGATGGGCGTGGCTATGAAAATCAGCCCAAGTGGTGGGCGTGGCCATGAAAATCAGCCCTGGTGATGGGCGTGGCTATGAAAATCAGCCCTAGTGGTGGGCATGGCTATGAAAATCAGCCCTGGTGATGGGCGTGGCTATGAAAATCAGCCCTAGTGATGGGCGTGGCTATGAAAATCAGCCCTAGTGAGGGGCGTGGCTGCGCAGCGCATCTGCACAACCCATGCGTGTGGTCGCGGAGCCGGAAAGAACACGAGCAGCCCTTCTCATCCGCCCCGTGAGAGCTCTAGTGCTCGACAGGAGAGATCGGGGCCGGTGGCTCTAAAGGAAACAGAGTCTCAAGACATCCAGGATGGGATTCGGGGTCTGGAGAGTGAGGATGATGTTCCAGAAGAAGACGACTTCACTCTATTTGAATCAATGTAGATGGTTGTACTGTACTGAAAAAAAATAACACACCCCCTGAAAATAAGCCCTAGGGTGTCTTCTTGAGGAAAAATAAATATAAAACCCAGTCTTATTTTCAGGGAAACACGGTACTACCTCCAACCGCCCACTCTGAGTACCCTGCTAAGACGACCAACGGTCTGGGTTTGCCTGGGACTGAGAAGGTTCCAGGCAAACCCAGGGCTTTCAATGTCAAAACCAGAAAACTTCCAGGCAAACCAGGACGAGTCAGGTACCCTTTCTGTCCTCATCACCCTGCAGCACTCGTCACATGGCATTGTGATTTACAACACAATTCTCAGTTCTGTCATCCTCCTCTGCTGGGCTATGGCTGAGAATGTGTGTCTTTGTGTTTCTGAGACTCGTGCCTCAGTTTCTAGCACGGAGCAGATGCTAGAGATGGGAGCAGATGCTCCCTGCATGCAAGATGTGAACGACATTTGTAAAGCAGCCCCTGCGACCACGGCCAATCCAGGCAAAGTGGAAATTTTCCATCCTGTGAGCAGAACAAAAAACAACACAAAACAGAACCCTAAACACCCGTAGACCGTGTTATGTTGTCTTACGTCCTTTTTTTTCTTTTCTTTTCTCATCTACATTTGCAAATTTGGGTTAAACTAGACACAGCTCCTTGCAAGAACCCAAATACTCACAGTTCCGGACGGAACACCCTGTCTTTGAACAAATAGAGGCTCTGCTATTTAGAGCTGATGGCTTTACCACCTGTCTTGCTTGTTTCTCGAACACCCTGTGCCATGCTCGAAGCAGATTGAAAATAGATTTTTGGGCCAGGCTCAGTGGCTCACGCATGTAATCCTAGCGCTCTGGGAGGCCAAGGTGGGAGGATCGCTCGAGGTCAGGAGTTGGAGACCAGCCGGAGCAAGGGTGAGACCCCTGTCTCTACTAAAAAATATAGAAAGAAATTAATTGGCCAACTAAAAATATATAGAAAAAAATCAGCCGGGCGTGGTGGCGCGTGCCTGTAGTCCCAGCTACTCTGGAGGCTGAGGCAGGAGGATTGCTTGAGTCTAGGAGTTTGAGGTTGCTGTGAGCTAGGCTGACGCCCCAGCACTCTAGCCTGGGCAACAGAGTGAGAGGAAGGAAGAAAGGAAGGAAGGAAGGAAGGAAGGAAGGAAGGAAGGAAGGAAGGAAGGAAGGAAGGAAGGAAGGAAGGAAGGAAGGAAGGAAGGAAGGAAGGAAGGAAGGAGAAAGAAAAGAAAAGAAAAGAAAAGACAAGACATTTTTGGATCCGGGAGTCTTCTAACATTTCTTTATTCTCTTAAACACTGATAAAATGGACCCAGTCTTGGACTTGGCCTCCAGATTGTCCTAGCAGCCGGAGCACCAGACTTGTGAGTCACTTTGGTGTCACCTTTCCCTACCTGCCCTCCAGCCAGCCTTGTTTACCTCTCAGCAAGTGCCCTTGTGCAAAAGTGCCCTGCAACTTAGTCAGCCGTTAATGGAAAAGTAACTTGGGTAAACATTAAAAAGCAAGACCCAGACAAAGACATCCTGTAGCTGTTGATTCTGCAGTCCCAGTGCAGAGCAAAGTAATTTCTGTGGCTGAGTAGGGAATACACCCATGCTCTGAAGCCAGGCGTGCTTAAAATGCTCTGAACAACTGCATGAATAGAAACCCTGGGCAGAGCAAGAGGTGAGCGACAAGAAAGAATGAAACACACCTCTTGTGTTATCCATATTGATAAAGAGAGAAACTAGAAAATTGAAACCTATTTATGTTACACATATTTGAAAACAGAAGCTGTCTAAGAAATTATTCCTAACGAATGAGAAAACGAAACTTGAAACATTTTTTTTCTTTTTTTTTTTTGTCTTTTTTTGGGGGCGGGGGGACAGTCTCACTCCGTTGCCTAACTCACAGCAACCTCAAACTCCCGGGCTCAAGCGATCCTCCTGCCTCAGCCTCCCCAGTAGCTGGGACTACAGGCATGCACCACCATGCCCAGTTAATTTTTTCTATATATTTTTAGTTGGCCAATTAATTTCTTTCTATTTATAGTAGAGATGGGGTCTTGCTCTTGCTCAGGCTGGTTTCAAACTCCTGACCTTGAGGAATCCTCCCACCTCGGCCTCCCAGAGTGCCAGGATGACAGGTGTGAGGCACCGCGCCTGGCCAAAACTTGAAACTTTTAAATAAAGATCCACTATATTGTATCAGCATATATCTAGATCTATAATGATCAGCCACGCCTTGCAAACAGAGTTGGATCACATCACCCAAAGAGCAGAATTAACGCAAATGCAACGGGAAGAAAATATATCACAAAAGCATAACATTGGAGATCAAAGCAGATTCTTTTAGTTTGGAAAAATATCTTAAACTCTACATAAGGTTTGGACATATTTTCTGTAACATTTGATAAAGGGAGAAAGCTTTTAATCATTCTCCTCTAAAAATGCATATATCATACTTAAATATGAATAAATCTGAAACCTCCCTAAATGGAGATAACTCCTAAGGGGTCATGACAGATGAATGACTCATTTAGCCAAATGCAGCCACTAAGGCCCTGATTTGAACCTGGGCACACAGCCCTTTAAGCTCTGGCCACCATTTGCCTGCAAATATGTCATCACAGCTATAATGTCACCTCCAAACTCACTAAAGAGTCGTCTACCAAAACACTACTGATTTTTTTTTTTTTTTTACTACTTAATGCGACACAATGCAGAATTTTAAAACCAGTTGTACAGGGAAAAATCCCAGATTTCTCCAGCTTTTTGTGCTCTCCAGATTTATAAGGAAATAAAGCTACTTGAAATACAAAGGAAAAGGAAATATCTCCTCTCTCTTTCCATAGCATCTGGCATTCTGGTCACCTTGTCCCAATGAATTAAAATTTTAAAATGAGGCTAGTGGAGCTAGTTTAAAAAAAAAAATCTCTCTTATCTGACCATGAGAAAAATTGGAAGGCTCAATTAAGGTCATGTTAAATGTTAACTTTTACCGGTAATCAAGGCTGATGGTTCTCACCAGCAGAACAGGAAATCGCATTTTATGAATTTGCAATCAACTTGCCTCTGTGGTGTTTACAGAACACTGGGTGGCATTCATAACCAAAAATCGCCAAAAAAAAAAACTCCAAAAAACAAAAACAAAAACAAAAAAACACACACGCACATAAACAACTTCTTTCTTTACCTTCATAATATATTTTGAAGGCCAAGGTCACTTGGCCAAGATGACAGAGTGAATTGCTTTTGGGGAGAGCCAGGCTTTAAAAACTTTATCTTCATAATATGTCTTCTTTTTATTTTCTTGTCTTTCTGACCCTCTAACTAGGTTGATATTTTACTTCTCTCCTAGTCTCTAAGATCCTACCTTGTAGAGCTTTTGAATTTTAGAGTCAGAAGAAATCATCCTCTAAGATAGTGGCCGGAGATGATTTTTTAACTATGTGAAATAGTAAAAAAATTCCCACATTTTGGCAACCAATTTTAAAGTTGCCAACTTTGGGTTTTGCCTGGTATATTAAAAAACAAGACAAAACAAAAAAACTACAAACTACCATCAGCATCATTTCCTAAATGAAAGGATATTTTCTCTCCAAAAGAAGGGAGAAGGTTATAACCTATTTGGGGGAAAGAGAGAGAGAGAAAAAAAATCTATTGGAATAAATTTTATTAAGTGAAAAACTTACTGACTTGTTTCTTCTTTTTAATCACAGACTGGATTGAACTTTGTTCAAAATGAATACTGTTCCACAGACTATAGTTTGGGAACCACTGATCTAATTTTATCCCTTAATCTTCAGCTGAAGAACTTAAAACTCAAGGTCACTTGGCCAAGATGACAGAGTGAATTGCTTTTGGGGAGAGCCAGGCTTTAAAAACTCCAGTCTCAGCCGGGCGTGGTGGCTCATGCCTGTCATCCTAGCTCTCTGGGAGGCCGAGGCAGGAGGATCGCACAAGGTCAGGAGTTCAAAGCCAGCCTGAGCAAGAGCGAGGCCCCATCTCTACTGAAAAAATAGAAACAAATGAATTGGCCAACTAGAAATACATATACAAAAAATTAGTCGGGCACGGTGGCGCATGCCTGTAGTCCCAGCTACTTGGGAGGCTGAGGCAGGAGGATCGCTTGAGCCCAGGAGTTTGAGATTGCTGTGAGCGAGGCTGACGCCACAGCACTCTAGCTAGGGCAACATAGTTAGACTCTGTCTTGAAAAAATAAATAAAAATAAATAAATTTAAAAAATGAAAACTCAAGTCTCTCGTGGGACTCTTAGCGGTGGATCACTTGGATTGTGAGTTCATGAAGAACACAGCCAGCTGCCAGAATTGTTTTTTAAAAATATGTTTAAAAAACAACACAAAACTCAAGTCTCCTGACATTGTATATTGTGTTTTCTATCCTACCCCTCCCATCCGCCAGTCTACCCCCAAATAAGCTAATGCTACTATTTTTATATACTATTCATGGTAATTTGGAAGATTAAATGAAGCTATAATGTATTTTAAGTCTGTGACACTACCAGATATATAAAAAGATTATGAAAACTAAGACTTTATTCTAGATCTATCATGATTATAAAATTCAAATTACAGTTCCATAATTTTAAAAGTTCTTATATTTAAAAGCGAAGTAACATTGTCAGGCCATGGAGCCATTTTATTCAAATTTCAGATGATGAAAAAAATCACTGCTTTAAAATGATTTTATTATAAAGTTAATTACAAAGTATTATGTAAAACTACGTGGACATAATTATCTCAAAAACAAAAAAGTATATTAAAATATATGTCTAGTTAAGTTAAAACACTTAAAGATAACATTCCAACATAACAATGGTTATGTCTGACGATTGGTAGGATTATGAATACTTTTTTCCTTTTGAATGTCCCTATAATTTTCACTCTTTTCTAGTAATAGAAAATTACTTTTCTAGTAATATTCATATTTCTTTTTGTAATCACGTGAATCAACTGCCTTTTTACAACCAAAGAATAAAAATAAGTCCAATATCATGTTTGTACCAGTATGTTATGCCAGCATATTATATTTTGTGTGTGTTAACACAGATATGTTCATTGGAATAAGTTGACATTTTCATCTCGGTTGATTGGTTTGATGAAAATCCAAATCACATCCCAGTGAGTAAACTCACTGACACACATAACTCTGCTCTGAAAAAAGAAAGTGTATAATTGTGTTTCACAAACTTGGAGAAGGAACAACTTTTGAGGTGAAGTGTGGTGGTTAGAAAATTGCCTTCGCCAACATTTGTGTAAAATGCACGTGCCAGAAACTATAATGACAAAAAAAGGAAACTGATGTCAAGCATTTCAGTAAATTACAATCTGTACTCTAGGAACACTTCCACTGGGAGAAAAACATCAGTGTGGGTGAATGTGTACTTTCTGTGTTTACAGCACAATATAGGCAGATTATTATAAAAGTGTATGCAACCGTGCAACTTTTAATGCTTAAATATGAAAAGTCAGCATCTAACTTGTTGATGAGCTAATGGAATTTTAGAAATCAGATAGAAAAATCATGCATTTTATTTCCCTTCCCACAATGAAACATGTTAATTTAATAAAAAAAAACTAAAACAACTGAAAAAATTTTTGCAGGGAAAAAATGAAATTAATAGTGTCGAATTCTTTCTTGGCTTCATCCGATGTTAAAGAGTAAACAGATGCCTGACCCTATTAATAGAATCTTGGATCACAGAAATATGTAGCCTCCAAGAGAATGAAATGGGTTTTTAAAAATGTATTATTGATTTTAACTTTATCACAAAATCATAAAAAGACAGGGATCCACTGTGACCAAAAGACTTTTCTAAAATGCAATTATGGGCCGGGCACGGTGGCTCACGCCTGTAATCCTAGCACTCTAGGAGGCCGAGGCGGGAGGATTGTTCAAGGTCAGGAGTTCGAGACCAGCCTGAGCAAGAGCAAGACCCCATTTCTACTAAAAATAGAAAGAAATTAATTGGACAACTAATATATATAGAAAAAAAATGAGCCAGGCCTGGTGGCGCATGCCTGTAGTCCCAGCTACTCGGGAGGCTGAGGCAGGAGGATCGGTTGAGCCCAGGAGTTGGAGGTTGCTGTGAGCTAGGCTGACGCCACGGCACTCTAGCCCAGGCAACAGAGTGTGACTCTGCCTCAAAAAAAAAAAAAGACGTGAGCTCAAGATTTAATAAATTTTTAAAAAAGACAGATATAAGGCATAAGAATAGAGAAGAAGAGTGCTATATTGCAACAGTTGAGATTACATATGGTCCCCAATTTTACTTCCAATTTTTTTACTTTACCATGATTCCAAAACAATAAGCCCTCAGTATGCTTCTTGACTTGCAATGGAGTTATTTCTGGATAAACCCATCATAAATGGGAAATATCGTAAGCCAAACTCTACTTATGATATTTTCCACTTATGATGGGTTTATAGGGACATAACCCCATTGTAAGTGGAAGAGCATCTATCTGTATTTGAATGCAAGTTTCAAAAATCCAACTCAAATTGGCTTAAAGAAAAATGAGAATTTACTGGCCCATATAACTGAAAAATCAAAGGGAGGACTAGCTTCAGGTATGGCTGGATCCAGGAATCCATGACATCTCTAGGACCTGGTTTATTTCCATCTCCAGAATCTCCTCTGAATGTTCTTGTGGAATGCCAAGGGTGCACAAAAAATGACTGGCTTTGATGGCCCAATCTCCATGCGGATTAGAGCTAAGACAAATTACATTTAGTCAATGAGATCCCTAAAGGTATGTATATTTCTAAAGCACTTTGAAGCCTTGATATAAAAGTACTCGGAAAGCAGAAGTCTAACCATATTCTAATAGTAAGTGCAAACCTGTGTAAGATAATGCAGGCGTGGGCCTCTGGAGAGTGAGCTGAGGCCACCCTTTAATTCCGTCTGTGAGTCTGTCGGTCTTGCTTTCACGCTGCTTTCTCTGAAGTCTTTTCATAACAGTCTTAATAACCATGTCAACATATCACCTTTTATTTATTTATTTATTTATTTATTTTTTTGAGACAGAGTCCCACTCTGTTGCTCAGGCTAGAGTGCCGTGGCATCAGCCTCGCTCACGGCAACCTCCAACTCCTGGGCTCAAGCGATCCTCCTGCCTCAGCCTCCCCAGTAGCTGGGACTACAGGCATGCGCCACCATGCCCGGCTCATATTTTCCATATATTTTTTAGTTGGCCAGCTAATTTCTTTCTATTTTGAGTAGAGACGGGGTCTCGCTCTTGCTCAGCCTGGTTTCGAACTCCTGACCTCGAGCGATCCTCCAGCCTGGGCCTCCCAGAGTGCTAGGATTACAGGCGTGAGCCACCGCGCCTGGTCTCAAACATTTCTTGTTAAAGAAAGATCAATCCAAAAAATGTCAGACCTAGTGACATTTTAACTAGGCCTTACTTGCTAAGATTATGCATAAAGAACTATATAAGCACAATCAAGGATTTTTGTTCCTGAACCATTTTCCTATTTATTTTTTTTTCAGCATATTATGGGGGTACAAATGTCAAGGTTACATATATTTCCCATGCCCCCTCCTCCCCCAAGTCAGACCTGAACCACTTTCAACCTGCTTGTGTTTATTTCCTTTGGCCCTCCACCATCTTGTTTCCTTCTCGATTCACCTTTTGAACCGTTTCTTGGTTTGTTGATGTTGCATTTCTTTTGCAAAACTTTCCCCAGCCTACTGCTTCCTGGAACAGTGTCTCAATAATGTATTCTCCATGGGCTGCTGTCACCACCTTCGGCTGCGTGTGACCCTAACTGGCATGACTCACCTGTCTCCCTGCCCAAACCAGAAAGGGCTGGCCAGGGAGCTGGCCAGGATGGAAACCAATGTCAACCAGCATGGGAAAGTAAAACGAAAACTTAATGAGTCATTTTATGGGATCGTGAGATTAGGGATAATTACACACACACACACACACACACACACAATTCTTTCATTTTAAAAAGAAGAGAGAAGAGAGGAACATATGGATAGATCTGACAGTATCCAAATGTTTGAAGACATGACCAAGATTTTTGAGAATTCCAAATCCTTGAGAGAGAGTTTGAAAAGCAGAATTACCTCATATCTGCAATTCTTATAGAAAGAAAAGGGCAGGGGGGGGCGTAAGAATGTTGCAGACACAGGTCAAATTCAGGTTCTATCACGAAATAGCATGTGACAGAGACCTTGGCCTATAACTTCTTACCTGTAAAATAGGTTTAATAATACTGACCTTGCAGGAATGTTGCAAAGGTTAAAGACAATATAGACCAGTTGCTCCATTAAGGCGACTTGAGTCAATGAGTACTCAGAGTGCCCTGGAATTGCAAAAGGAAGTTCCCAAAGGGGGTGGCATTGAAGGAGGGACTGTCGGAATGGGAGAGATTAGGGAAGGAGAGGTTCAAAGGGTCAAGTGTGCTTTTTCGCCTTATTAATGTAGTGTAACTGTTATGGACTGCATAACCTTTAGTTTAAAAATAAAGTCCTAGGCTGGACGCAGTGGCTCATGCCTGTAATCCTAGCACTCTGGGAGGCCAAGGCATTAGGATCTCTCAAGGTCAGGAGTTCGAGACCAGCCTGAGCAAGAGCGAGACCCCGTCTCTACTAAAAATAGAAAGAAATTAATTGGCCAACTAAATTTATATAGAAAAATGAGCCAGGCATGGTGGCACATGCCTGTAGTCCCAGCTACTTGGGAGGCTGAGGCTAGTATCGAACTCCTGACCTTGAGCGATCCTCCCACCTCGGCCTCCCAGAGTGCTAGGATTACAGGTGTGAGCCACCGGCCCGGCCAACAACTGACTTTTGAGAGCTCAAATACTGATCTTTTTGCCATTGTAGTCTTGGCTGGTTTCATTTAAGTTTGCAAGCATCATTCCTAATTTCAAAGATTGAAATTTGGATTATGCAATTTGCATCAATTCAGCAAAATGTACACATGTGCTGTGGGGAAGTTTCATCTTCCTGAGGCTATACTTATGGGCAAAAGAAAAACAAAGATCTCCAGTGAATAAACTGTCATTATAGCTTGGTCATAGTGGATCTTCCTAGAATTCCTTTTTACTACTTAAACAGGAAGTTAAAGAGACGAAAGCTTTCTTCACAAACCTAACTTCACATATTGAAAAAAAACTGCTTAAACCAGAGCCAAAAATAACTGCCTGATATCTTCTTCTTTAGCTCCAAGTTACTTACCAAATTACACCTTAGAACAGAAAGCAAAGTATTATATGTTGAGTATATTTTATATAGGCATATGCTTTCCATGGTTTTCCAAAACAGGCAAAAATACAATTTTATAACAACCTAATTTGAATATGAGTATTTTAATATTTACCACTAGGAACACAATCTTCTATCTTAACACATTTATCAATACATGATATTATAGTGTATATTTGTTAATTTTTTTATAGTCAGCTTTCCCACTAAAATTTAAAGGCAGGGGTTTTGTTTGGTTCACTGCAGTTTTGTTAGCTTAAATGAATGAATTTCTGGTAGTTACTGGTACATGATTATGTAACATATATTTTTTGTTTTGTAAAAGTAACTAAGTTAATTGCAAAATATGTTAAGATGCAAAAGAAAATATTTCTGCCATTTCATAATTATAAACCTTAACAGAATTAATCAAAAAATGTTTTATGACCACATAGGGCAGTACATTGCTTACTTATTGCTTTTCTCTCTAGCTTTGGATTCCTATGATTTTCAAATACAACAGCAAAAAAAAAAAAAAAAAAAAATGGAAAGAATAGTAATAAAGTTACTTGGTAAGTTCATACTTACCCTAAGGTAACGAGGTAATGAAAGAAAACATTTTTCAAAACTAACCGATTATCTGTTCGTTATTGGATTTTATGTATATTTTTAAGTGCAAATGCATTCATGAATTTTCATATGTAGTATGAACAAAAACCAAAGTTTAAGTAGAAATATCTTTCACTGACAATACCTTTCATGACTTAAGCTTTCCTGTGGTCAGTAATTAAATAAGAAATAGCTTTTGTATTTTCTACATTGGACAAAAGTATGCCAACTTATTTGAGTCAACAAGTGTTAACTTTGTTCTGGAGGTAAAAAGTGTGATTATAAATTCCCTGAAAGTATGTCCATGGTTATTGACCCTTACTTTTTTTTTTTTTTTTTTTTTGAGACAGAGTCTCACTCTTGTTGCCTGAGCTAGAGTGCCGTGTCATCAGCCTCGCTCACAGCAACCTCCAACTCCTGGGCTCAAGCGATCCTCTTGCCTCAGCCTCCCGAGTAGCTGCGACTACAGGCATGTGGCACCATGTCCAGCTAATTTTTTCTATATATTTGTAGTTGGCCAATTAATTTCTTTCTATTTTTAGTAGAAACGGGGTCTCGCTCTTGCTCAGGCTGGTCTCGAACTCCTGACCTCGAGCGATCTGCCCACCTTGACCTCCCAGAGTGCTAGGATTACAGGCGTGAGCCACCGCTCCCGGCCTATTGACCCTTTCTTAAACCTGAATATATTCATAAAGAGTGCCAGTTAGCTTGTGTCAATGAAGTCTTTTGTTTCCAGAACTCTCTCATGGGAAATCCTGCGTGGATCTTAGCAGCAATCGAAGTAGCAGGACATAGAGCCTGCCATAAAAGTGACTTCCCAACAATGATAATGACAGAATGGATGTCCCCTCAAAAATGCAGGTGGCAGCCTTTATTGCTTGTTGATATTTGTTAGTATAAAGAATGGAACAACCATCCATTGCGAAGAAGCAAGAAACAGACGGAGAGGCGGTGGCTCACGTCTGTAATCCCAGCACTCTGGGAGGCTGAGGCAGGCAGATTGCTCAAGGTCAGGAGTTCGAAACCAGCCTGAGCAAGAGCGAGACCCCATTTCTACTATAAATAGAAAGAAATTAATTGGCCAACTAATATATATAGAAAAAATGAGCTGGGCATGGTGACGCATACCTGTTAGTCCCAGCTACTGGGGAGGCTGAGGCAGGAGGATCGCTTGAGCCCAAGAGTTGGAGGTTGCTGTGAGCTAGGCTGATGCCTCAGCACTGTAGCCCAGGCAACAGAGTGAGACTCTGTCTAAAAAAAAGAGAGAGAGAGAGAGAGACAGAGACAGAGACAGAGGGGAGAGATACAGAGAGATAGAGACAAAGAAACAAAATTTCCATCAATTGTTTTCTATCTATACTATTTTTAAAATTGCTCTTGCACTTCTCATGGAAAAGATGATGCAGTTCAATCACGACATGTGCTTATTTCCCTAAACAGCTCATAATTTTCCATCTGCAAAAAAAAAAAAATAATGTCATTTGACTTCAGTAAGCTAAAAACCCTCAGGAAATGAAGGGAACATAAGCTGAATGTTAACCACAGTTTTAGGCCTGATATTTCCCAATATATTATCAATCTAAACCCAGGAACTCTATTTTGCTGCAAATCCTCCACTCCCAGCTGTTCTGCTTCCTTTGCTGTCCTAATACATCGTCACATTTCTCTTCATCCTGCATGGCAGAATGTGCCTGATGAAGGAAATTTTATTTTTAAATGTTTTTCTATTGCTGCCTAGTTGTCAAATCTCCCAACTGTAACTATTTTTTTTTATCTCCTTTGCTTGTAAGATAGAACACGTCATAAACCAATATGATTTCCTACATTTAATGTGGTACATAACTTTTTGCATTTATCTAAAATGTGTTTCCCATACTTTGAACTATTATTATTATTTTTTGAGATAGAGTCTGGCTCTGTTGCCCAGGCTAGAGTGCTGTGACATCAGCCTAGCTCACAGCAACCTCAAAATCCTGGGCTCAAGTGATCCTCCTGCTTCAGCCTCCCGAGTAGCTGGGACTACAGGCATGCACCACCACGCCCAGCTAATTTTTCCTATGTATTTTTAGTTGGCCAATTAAAAAGAGAAAGAAATTTTCTCTTTTTAGTAGAAACAGGGTCTCACTCTTGCTCAGGCTGGTTTTGAACTCTTGACCTTGAGCGATCCGCCCGCCTCAGCCTCCCAAGTAGCTGGGACTACAGGCACATGCCACCACACTAGGATAATTTTTTTCTATTTTTAGTTGCCCAGCTAATTTTTCTTCTATTTTTAGTAGAGCTAGGGGGTCTCATTCTTGCTGAGGCTGGTCTCGAACTCCTGAGTTCAAGCGATCTTCCGGCCTTAGCCTCCCAGAGTGCTAGGATTACAGGCCTGGGGCCCCCGAACCCAGCCCCCTGATTTGAATTTAGCACAAGCTCTAGAATCACAGAGATAACATTGAACCATTATTGAGGACTTAACTAAGTTCCAGGTACTTGGAACTAAATAAGCTTTGCATGTATGAGCTCATTGAATCTTTGCGACAGCATTCTGAAGGAGGCACTATTTCTGTCCCTATTTACAGAGAGGCCCAGAGAGGTCTAGAGAGATTAAATAGATTGCTCGAGGTGCCTCAGTCAGGAAGTGACCAATACAGCATTTGACAGCAAAGCTCTTGCTCCTTATAGTAATGCTAGACTGTATAGCAGCAAATTATGTAACTCTTAATTCAAAGCTTGACATAACAGGTCAGATAACAAGCTGACCCTTAGCTCACACAGTGTAAGTAAATATGCTGGAATATAGCATTTTACACCTACATAAACCAAGCCCATGCAATTGCTTCCTCACCTCCATAAGATTCAAGCCATGGCTGCCGTTTGTCAAGCTCACCGCTGTGACTATGAAATATTTTCCTCTCCTTTATTGACAAAGAATTCACCAAGAGGTTGTGATTATTAATGATTTCAATGTATATTGCAAACATCATTTGCTATATTTACTAGTGGTTTATGATTCCATGCAAATGTCTGGGCTACATTAATGAACCTCAGGGTTAAAAAAAACATTTCTGAGAAAACAGATTTTTTTAATCCTCTTCTAATCAATGCTATTACCCTTCTCAAAGAGTAGAGTTATATTATCTGATTCTACATCATCTTTTCTGTTTTCTTTCCTTATTAATTCCTTTTTTTTTTCTATTCCATTTGGCCTTTCTTCTGTTTTTTCTTACAGGTTCATTTTATGAATTATTATTCTAGATCGCTATATAATATATAGAGATACTATATACATTGTATAGGTATAGTAAAATTTTTTTAAAAAAGAATTATTGGCCGGGTGTGGTGGCTCACACCTGTAATCCAAGCACTCTGGGATGCCGAGGCGGGCAGATTGCTCGAGGTCAGGAGTTCGAAACCAGCCTGGGCAAGAGTGAGACCCTGTCTCTACTACAAATAGAAAGAAATTAATTGGCCAACTAATATATATAGAAAAAATTAGCCGGGCATGGTGGCGCACGCCTGTAGTCCCAGCTACTCGGGATGCTGAGGCAGGAGGATCGCTTGAGCCCAGGAGTTTGAGGTTGCTGTGAGCTAGGCTGATGCCACAGCACTCACTCTAGTTTGGGCAACAAAGCGAGACTCTGTCTCAAAGAAAACCCAAAGAATTATTGATCTAGAAATGATAGCACCTCCTCTGCATTAAAAACATAATAGTAAACTGTGTTCACTGAGAAATTGAAGAAAAATGTAGTTTGAGGCAAAGCACAGGGTCATGCTCTACTGGCCAAACATTCTTAGGAATCTGGAAGACCCTTCTCAGTCTCTGATCCTGGGAATAGAGAAAGTGCTAGTGGTAAAGGAAGAGTTTTGATTTGTATATTTAGAATTTCCTGAAGAAGATCCCAAGGAGAGAGAAATATGGATCCTTGATTTCTTGATAGTCTTGTAAAAATTCCCATGTGCCTTATATCCATCAAGTCTAACCAGAAAACTAGTAACCATTCCAGGTACACACAACAGAAAAAATTTAACACAGGGTATTGATGCTATGGAAGATGAAAGATCTGAGAAGCTAAAAATAGGCAAGGTGAGACAAGAACAGGAGGTGGCCACTGCCACCTCTAAACCAGGGGAAAGAAAGGGACTGGTGGGGCCCAGAGCTCATGGTCACCAAGTGAAAGCTGAAGCCATGAGGAAGACACAGGCCTGGTCAGAGATGCTGGTGGATACAGCACAGACAAGGCCTCGGGCTTCTCTCTTCCTCCTGCTCAGCTATCTTCTAAAACTAGCCAAAGGCAAGATGACACAGAGGCTTGGGAAATGCACCTGCAAGGCCATTCCCTCCAATCCAGAGCCAAGCAAGAAGGATGGAAGGGCTGGATCTGAGAGCAAGCAAGCCCTGATGGGTTGCTATGGTTTGAATGTTTGTCCCTTCCAAAACTCTTGTTGAAACTTAGTCCCCAATATGGCACCATTGAGAGGTAAGGCTTTTAAGAAGAGATTGGGGCTGGGTGTGGTGGTTCATGCCTATAATCCTAGCTCTCTGGGAGGCCGAGGTGGACGGATCGTTTGAGCTCAGGAGTTCGAAACCAACCTGAGCAAGAGCAAGACCCCCGTCTCTACTATAAATAGAAAGAAAATAATTGGCCAACTAATAGATATAGAAAAAATTAGCCAGGCATGGTACCACATGCCTGTAGTCCCAGCTACTCGGGAGACTGAGGCAGGAGGATCGCTTGAGCCCAAGAGTTTGAGGTTGCTGTGAGCTAGGCTGATGCCACGGCACTCACTCTAGCCTGGGCAACAAAGCGAGACTCTGTCTCAAAAAAAATAAAAAATAAAAAAAATAAGAAGAGATTGGGTCATGAAGGTTTTATTCTCATGAATGGATTCATCCATTCATGGATTATTGGATTAATTGGTTAATGGGTTAATGGCTTATGGTGGGAATGGGACTGGTGGCTTTATAAGAAAAGGAAGAGAGACTTGAGTTGGCACCCTCAACCCCCTCACCATGTGATGCCCTGTGCCACTCTCTTCAGAGAGTCCCAACCAGCAAGAAGCCCTCACCAGGTACAGCACCTCCATCTTGGACTTCTCAGCTTCTGGAATTGTGGAAATAAATTCTTTTTCTTTACAGATGACCTAGTTTCATGTATTCTGTTATAAGCAACAGAAAACAGACTAAGACATCAGTACACTCCCATTCTCTGTTCCACTTTTGTGTGGCTATATATAGTCATCTTTTCTCCATCTGAGAGCTATGACTCAATCAAAAACTTAGGAATTTTAGAACTCATGCAGTAACTAGACCATCATCCAACGATATTACAACATGGGAATAAATTTCGAGGAATGATGTGTTTAAAACTGCAAAAGAAAATAAATCGATGTGCAAAGGAGCTTGACACAAATGCTCCATGCTTCAGGGATGTTTATTGAAATTGAGTTGCCTACTATTTCCTTATTGAGTTTTGCATTTCTTCTTTCCTGGAATATAGTCATAAAGCCAAATTTGACAAATTTATACTGGAAAATCACATTCTGCCAAATTATATTATTTGTTTATATTTCCACAGAGATACTTCAATGACTATTTCAGAAGAATAGAAAAGATGATGAGGACTCCAAGAAAATAATGCAGTGCTCCAACTCTTACAAAGTATTTTTAATAATTTCTCAATTCCAAAAATATTCTTAAGCATTCATTGTCTTTTGGTTTTTTTTTAAATACCTAAGATGTGTTAAAACTACCCCAAAAACACTGAAGTTTGTAAGCGAACAGGCATTCACAAAAACTTAATCTGTTTTTATCAAATTTAGCATTTTCTTACTTTTATTCATTGCCTCAAAAACTCCTATAACAAGTACAATGGAAAAATACTGTGCTTTTTGAGGTTGAGGTTAGAGCCTTTGTATTTCCAGTACCTGAGACACTTTCTTACACCAAATAGGCATTCATGTTTGTTGGATGGATTGATTATTCCATGGATCAGAAAGATATGAGAAGAATGAGGCTCTTGAGGTATCAGAAAACATAAAGAAATAGGGACTAGTTCTTTCAAAAGTCCATTTGATTATGTAATCCTTCTGCTCAAGAACCTACATTCTTTTCTTCATTGCCCAGAGGATAGAGTTGTGAGATAAATTAAGACACCTAGTTAAATGTGAGTTTCAAATAAACAATGAACCATGTTGTAGTATAAATATGGCCCCAATATTGTATGTAGAAAAACACTTGTATCTTTGGGACAAACTTATATTAAAACATTGCTCAGGCCAGGGGCGGTAGCTCACACCTGTAATCCTAGCACTCCGGGAGGCCGAGGCGGGAGGATTGCTCAAGGTCAGGAGTTCCAAATCAGCCTGAGCAAAAGCAAGACTCCGTCTCTACTAAAAATAGAAAGAAATTAATTGGCCAAGTAATATATATAGATAAAATTAGCCGGGCATGGTGGCGCATGCCTGTAGTCCCAGCTACTCGGGAGGCTGAGGCAGGAGGATCGCTTGAGCCCAGGAGTTGGAGGTTGCTGTGAGCTAGGCTGACACCACGGCACTCACTCTAGCCTGAGTAACAAAGCGAGACTCTGTCTCAAAATTAATTAATTAATTTAATTTAATAAAACATTGCTTATTGTGTATCTGACATTCAAATGTAACTGGGTAACTTATATTATTTTGACTAAATCTAGCAACTCTACTGCCTTAGTCTATTTATGCTGCTACAACAAATTACCTGAGACTGGGTAATTGGTAAAGAACAGGCATTTATATATATAATCACAGTTCTGGAAGCTGGGAAGTCCAAGATCAAGGCATTGGCAGGTTTGCTTGTCTGGGGAGGACTGCTCTCTGCTTCAAAGAAAATGCCTTTTTGCTGTCTATCACCTCCTCCAGAGAGGAGGAAGGTGGTGTCCCAACATAGCAGAGGGCAGAAGGGTACAAAAAGGGGAAGCTTCTTTCAACAAGTCCGTTTATAAGGGCACTTAATTTCATTCACACGAGAGTGGAGCCCTCATGGCTCAATCACTACCTAAAGGCCATAGCTCCCAATACTGTTGGATTAGGCTTTCAATTTTAACGTGAATTTTGAAGAGGACAAACAGAGTCTCACCAGATTGCCCAGGCTGTTCTCGAACTCCCAGCTTCAAGTGATCCTCCAACCTCAGCCTCCCAAAGTGCGGGCATTCCAGGCATGAGCCAGCACCTAGACTGCTTTTTTTTTTGAGACAGAGTCTCACTATGTTGCCAGGGCTAGAGTGCCATGGCGTCAGCCTCGCTCACAGCAGCCTCAAACTCCTGGGCTCAAGCAATCCTCCTGCCTCAGTCTCCCAAGCAGCTGGGACTACAGGCATGCACCACCATGCCCGGTTAATTTTTTCTATATGTTTTTAGTTGGCCAATTAATTTCTTTCTATTTTTAGTAGAGCGGTGGTCTCATTCTTGCTCAGGGTGGTCTCGAACTCCTGACCTCAAGCAATCCTCCCGCCTGGCCTCCCAGAGTGCTAGGATTACAGGCGTGAGCCACTGCGCCCAGCTAGACTGGATTCTTAAGACCAAGTTTAAGGAAACGACGAGTATGTTTGAAATCTTAGAGATTAAGACACCATAATTTTACTTGTGTCTGAACCAACTCCACATAAATAAAAATAAAGCTGAAATCCCAGTCTGAGACGCTCTGGCACTTTCTAAAAGCAGGAAAAGGCCACTTTTCTGACTTCCACCTCCACTTCCTCCCCAACCCAGACAAGTGGGCATGCCAGCCCTGCTCATATGCCATGAATACCTCTTCTGCTGCTTCACTAAGAACTCTGGCCAACCCATGGCCAAGCTATGATCCACAAACCAAAAGACCACCAAGGGTTTGAGAATATCAATGAAATATACAGGAAAGGGTCAAAACTCTAGGTCCCAACCATAAACAGTTTCTAATGTAACCAACTGTTTCCCCTAATTACGGTCATCCCCATATTAGGACGGTACAGTGATTTAAAATTCTTCAAGTTTCCTAGAATTTACCATCCACGCAGTATTTGATATGGCGAAAAGGCAACTAAAACTAGAATTAATCTGTAAAGACATCCCAACCAGTGAGTGAGCAGAAGTCATCCAAAACCTGCAGAAAACATAACTTTAAGTTCTCAAATATAATTAGATTGATTGATCGTAACGTCATCTCTACCTGCCCCTGTCTGCTCCTTAGTGAACAGTTTGAAAAGGAAAAAGGTGTCCAAAATCCAGGCAGCCTAATTAAGTAAAAGGATGCTGTGTCCACAAGTTGCAAGATGAATTTATTATTTAGTGGGAGGTAGCTATAACCTCTCTTTTCTCCGAGGCAAATGAACGACAATATTTAGTGGAGTTTGTGGTATAAGCAAGATGAAATTCAGATTCCCTGATTTCCAACACTGGACACTAACCCCTAAAACCTGTAACAAAGTTGATTCTCTTCTGGTAAGAGGAAAAAACAAAAACAGAGAATCAAGAGAAACCTCCTACCCTAATCACTTACAATATCTACTGATACTGCATGCCATCTCCTTGTGAAACTAAGTGAGTCACATACTTAGTGTATAAATTAATCAACTCCAATTTTATTAATAACATAGTAGTAACCTTATCTGAAGTTATTCTGGGTTTTAGAAACCAAGAAGCAAAAATTAATAGAAAATAGATACATACAAAGTTATGGCACCATAACTTCAATTCAATTTCACGACTCTAGTGATCTGGAACACAGATGCCAAAATTCAAAAACTATGGACTGGGCAAGATTACGTGTATGGTACTGCATTAATTAAGGTAATATGTGCTATTGTAATAGATTGCAGGTACTTAAGGCCAATGGAAGCATATTTCTCATTCACATGATATTCAATGCCAGGGTTCCTGGTCAACAGACAGAAGCTCAAGCCATGTCTTCATTGGGGTTATGATCTCCAAAAATACTTCAAAGTTCTCCCCATCTGGCCAAAAGGAAAGGAAGAAGACTATGGAGGAGGAGTACTTAGTTCCTAAGCACTTCAGCCTGGACGTGAAACACATCGCTTTGGTTTATATTCCCTTGGCATGAACTAGTCTCACGGCCACACCCAAGTGCCGGGGAGGCTGGAGAAGATGAATCTTGATGTACAGCCAGCAATACCTGCCACCATTATGATGGTGGGTACTATAAGGAATTAAAATGTAGCAAGACATAAGGCTAACTATGAAATGTATCTTTCTCTAGATATAGGGTACCCTGTTAAAATATGACAAGCAAATCGCTCAACGTTTAGAGAATCGAGACACCTCATATTTAAGGTCTTTATATGTATTAAGTATGAAGCTAATCCTATCAGCTCACAATCAGTGGGTGTGTGCTTTGAATCGGTGATTCACAGCAGTTGGAGATTAACAGGGTTGTATTGACATTCTTTCATTCTGTGTGGCTCATGATCACAGCATGGCATTAGCTGGTTGGCATATGTGGACAAATAAAACTACATTTTTATATTTGAACTTGATAGAGGCAAGATTACACACTCTCTTTTTTTTTACTTTAATAGATTTAGAGGTATAATTGGTTTTGGGTTACATGGATGAATTGGATAGTGGTGATATTTAGGCATTTAGTGTACCCATCACCCAAATAGGGTACATTGTGTCCAATAGGTAATTTTTCTTCCCTTACCTCCCTCCCATTCTCTCCCCTTCTGAGTCTCCACTGTTCATTGTACCACTCTGTATACCCGTGCAAACCCAGAGCTCAGCTCCCAAGCTATTATTCTCACTTATAAATGAGAATATGTGGCATTTCGTTTTCTGTTCCTGAGTTATTTTACTTGGCATAATGGACTCCAGTTCCATTCAAGTTGCTGCAAAAGACATTATCTCATTCTTTTTTATGGCTGAGTAGTATTCCATGGTATACGTATACCACATTTTCTTAGACCACTCATCAGTTGATGGGCACTTAGGTTGATTCCATATCTTTGCAATTGTGACTGTCCAATTTTCTCAACACCATTTATTGAATAGGGCTTCCTTTCCCAAGTATATGTTGTTGTCTGCTTTGTTGAAGATCAGCTGGTTGTAGGTATTTGGCTTCATCTCTAGGTTCTCTATTCTGTTCCATTGATATGTCTACTTTTATACCAGCATCATGATACTTGGGGTACTGTAGCCTTGTAGAATTATTCACTCTCTATGCAATGTTTCTGTCACCAATATCGTTGTAATGTATAGCTTTTGTTGTAATCTTTTTTTAAAATTCAGTCAAGTTTGGTCAAAGTGGGATGCTTAAAATTTCAACTTATATCTTAAAAGTTAGTGCATAAAAATCAGTTCCCCAGAATAGGAGACATGGCCGGAACTGGAAGAGAAGACGAGACCGGAATCAGAATAGGAGACGTGACTGGAACAAGAAAAGGAGACGAGACGGGAATCGGAATACGAGACATAACCAGAACGGGAAGAGAAGACCAGACCGGAACCGGAATAGGAGACATAACTGGAACAGGAAGAGAAGACAAGACCAGAATCAGAACAGGAGATGTGACCAGAACAAGAAGAGGAGACGAGACCGGAACCGGAATAGGAGACTGTGACCGGAACCGGAAGAGGAGATAGACTGGAACCGGAAAAGGAGACGAGACCGGAATCGGAATAGGAGATATAATCGGAACCGGAAGAGAAGACCAGACTGGAACCGGAAGAAGAAACCAGACTGGAACCGGAATAGCAGATGTGACCGGAACAGGAATGGGAGACGAGACCGGAACTGGAATCGGGGACCTTGTGTGATTATTTAATCAATAGTGTGTCTATGTCATGAAGCTAGAAGGACAGGGACCATTCCTTCTTCCTCCTCATTTTTCCTATTTTTACCATGCATGTATCTCTTTCTTTCACTCTGGTCTCGCTTTTTTTCATCTCTACCTCTTTCAGTATAGCCAAATGTTTAATATCTACATGTTCTCTATTATAAACAAAAACATTTGAGGCTCAAATGTTGGGGTGGCCATTCACCAGGGCGAGTTACTTGTCCTGTCTGAGTCTCCAGTTTCCTCATTGATTAAACACTGATAGTATCACTGTCTTCATGAAGCTCACTCGACATACTGTTTTAAAGGGCCAAGCATAGTGCCAGGCACACAGCAGGTGCCCAATAAATGTTAGGCTCCCACCTTAATCTTCCCCGAGCAGATGATAAACTCCTCCATGGCAGATCCAAGGTCAAATGATGCTCTCTGACTTCTAAAACTGGGAGCTTGGTGGGAGAGAGTTTGTGGACAGTTCATGAGCATTTGCTTATTAGATGGGCGGGACAGTGACCTGGCTATATAGTCTAAGCAGACCTGTGACCTCCTTTGCTATCCATGAGTCCTGACTCCTTGGCAACACGGTGGAGCAGCTTCTCTTGGGGTGGGTCTTCCCCTTAGACTCTTCTCAGGGGTCTCATACTGCCCCAGGATCCCTGGTCCCTGGAAGAAGGGTTTGACCAGCAAATTGGCAAGTTTGTGGTCCCCACTGTTTTAAAAACATATGCAGCCGGGCGTGGTGGCTCACGCCTGTAATCCTAGCACTCTGGGAGGCCGAGGCAGGAGGATTGCTCGAGGTCAGGAGTTTGAAACCAGCCTGAGCAAGGGCGAGACCCCATCTCTATTATAAATAGAAAGAAATTAATCGACCAACTAATATACATAGAAAAATTAGCCGGGCATGGTGGTGCATGCCTGTAGTCCCAGCTACATGGGAGGCTGAGGCAGGAGGATTGCTTGAGCCCAGGAGTTTGAGGTTGCTGTGAGCTAGGCTGATGCCACGGCACTCACTCTAGCCTGGGCAATAAAGCGAGAATCTGTCTCAAAAAAAAAAAAATATGGGAAGAGGGCAAAATTAAGGAGAAGACAAACATTAATAAAATAATCAGACA
>VSMD01082289.1:0-143051 GCA_008750895.1 Mirza zaza
TTCCCCTTAGTCAGCTGTTATAGGGCCCCAAAAGGGAAGGTCCCGTTCCCTGGAGGTGCCTCAGGCTGGTGGCTATATTGTCTCTCTGTCTCTCTGGGCAGCCGCGGGTAGGGTGGGGGAGGGGAGGAGGAGGCAATATGGCGTCTGCCGCGCGGCTCGGGTCTGTGCACACGGAGGTGCCCGAGGGAGTTGGGAGCCTGGTGCCGCGTCCGCTACTGGCTTACCGCTCACTGGCGGCGGTTGTCGCTGGGCTGGTGTCCGCAGGTCCCTCTGCTTGCTGGGGAGCCCACCAGCAGTCCGGGATGCAGGGGAGGGGAAACGGCAGATCCACCTCCCCTTCCCGCTGGTCTCCGGGCTGCTCCGGGGGTCCCAGCCTCCAGTTCTCCTCCTCGACCTCCTCCCGTGGAGTCTCCCGTGGTCTCAGGTACTCCTCCTGCCGACCTTCATCCGATGAAGGCTCGTCTTCTTGCTTCTTTCTTCTAATTTCTGCTAGAATCTGTCTTTTCTTCAGAGACACTCTGTCTGGCGGTGTTTCTCATCCGCCATCTTCTCGGCGGGGCCTAGACCAATTTTTTAATAATTATTTAACTTCTCTCCAACTAAAATTTCCTAGCAAGGTTCATTACACCTTTTAGAGCAATTTTCTCTATTTCTGAGAACTGTATTATAGAATTTTTAATTGTGGTTACAATAAATATGTAGATAACATTTAGGGAGACTGGAAATTTTTATGAAATTGTAATGTTTCTGTAAACCACATAGTTGCTTCACATATTCAAATTTTTCTTTCGGTCTCAAAATAGATTTTTATAGTTTTCTTCATGTTAAATTGTGCACATTTTCAAATTTTCCAGTGTTTTTTTTTTTGTTTGTGTTTTATGCTTAGTAAATCAAATAATTTTATTGGTAAGTTCCTATTATCATTTTTCTCTTCTCTTTCCTATATACTTGTATCTCATGTATACGTTACATAGATCAATACTTTTGTCAAGTATTTTATGTTTCCTTCTGAGCATGTAGCATTGGGGATGACTGTGTAGATAGCTTTGAACAATATTTATGGATGTCATTTCCAGGTGGGATGTTTAATAACCAGGTAATAATTGGCCATGTTTCCTACTCCCTGACCCAGTAATCAGTGAATAACATGTAGAGATGATTGCTAAATCAGCCTGGGTACCTGGGTGATTATAATGTCATATGTTCAATGAAATCATTGGACCTGTAGCATAAGTAAGACATTAACATTTTTTAAAAACATTAACTTTTATTTTCCTAAATCATGAAGATTTTGAAATTATGTACCCTTTATTATATTTCTTTATCTATTGACATTGACAAGGATTCAAGAGTAGGCAGAAATATTTCACTGTGTGTGCCCTACCTAAGGAATACAAAATAACCTGTATCCTGCATGTATTCAATATGTATCATATCTAGAAAAAATTCTACAAAATATGCTAACTGTGGTTACTATCAATCCT
The DNA here is from genome assembly GCA_008750895.1 of Mirza zaza. Lineage (NCBI taxonomy): Eukaryota > Metazoa > Chordata > Mammalia > Primates > Cheirogaleidae > Mirza > Mirza zaza. Next base: position 1,485 of record VSMD01082289.1, read on the forward strand.
TACTTTCAGCTCACAGAGAAGTGTTCTTTTCATAATTTTTCTATAAGGAAATGTATTTAAATTATTCTACTCAGAAAAAAAATGTGACACCAACTTTTACATATATATGTGCATATATATGTATACAAACATATGCATTTTCATTTAAAAATAGTATTTAAATTTGAGCAAAGCTAATTCCAACTATATGTGTGTGTGTATTTCTTTTATTGTATAATGAATTCATTGAGAGATGTGAGTTGTTTATTCTTAATATTTATCTTTATATATCACCTGCATAGTTCAGAAAATATTTTTGACTCAAGTTCTAATTTTAAATGCTAAAATTATATAAACATTATACTTTCTATACTATTTATGAGGTCAAATAATTTGTATACTTACAATATGAAAGGGTGTAAAACTTGCCTTTGTTTTAAAAAAATACATTTAAATTCCTTTTCAACCATAATAAAACACTGATATAGAGAATTAAATGACTGTCTATATGTGTATAATTCTTTGCTTATAGTTTAATAAGTACAGTTATTATTTTATGAGGCATCATTAACTTTTATGGTAGTTTTTCTACACATATAAAGTCATTGCCCGTTTGGTATTTGCATGCAAAGGGCTCCAGTTATCTTTTTGTAAGAGCATATTTTACTGAGTTTGCATGCCTAAGCAATGAAACAATGAGTAGTAGGCCAAATATAAATTCAATCATCCTTATCTGGGACTGAACATTTATGCTAATCTTACAGATTATAGTCATTAACAAATATTGAACGCATCTTGGGGATACAAATCTGAAGACAATGGATCTATCTCAATTCAAGTAGTTTTACTTCCTCTTATGTACTGAGGTACAGAATATTAAGGCCTGCTTATAAAGCTCAAGTTATGCACCCATTCCCTGGAGAAGCCGCCCACTTTTTGAGGGAATGGGAATTGATAGCTCTGAGCTATGTTCCTGGGAATGTTTATCCTGGACTGCCTAGGAATGTTTATCCTAGGCTGTCCAGGAATGTTTAGCCTTGGCTCATGCCCAGAAGTGTTATGTGAGACCAGTCACTATAGGCCGGGCTCCTGGCCAGATCCCAGATGTCATGTGACCAGAGCATACACCTTTTTGGTGTCAAAGCCTTCCTTTGTTTCCTTTGTTCCGACCCCTATATAAACAGCATAGGAAAGCCCCCAAGGGCTGCCATTTTTCCTACCCAATGTCTTGCCTGCACTGCCTACCTGCTTGATATCCCAGCATGTTGTTGCCTTTAGCTGCTTGATCCGGTGAGGAGATTACCAGCCATGAAAAGACTCCAGTGGTGAGACTCGCCTGTGATGATTAGCCTCCAGTGCTGAAAATGGGGTCCTAGTGGTATGATTACTCTTTTGTGTTCTTCCCCTGGGGTACTTTTCTCTTACTTTCTCTTTTTCTCTTTTCCTAGTAAATACAAGTAAACCTAAAACTAGTGTGGCTTGTGGTGGTGTGTCCTACGGATCGAGCTTAAATTGCAAAAAGTCTGTGCACAGCGATTGATAAAATTAATTATCAATACACCGTACTAAAAATTTTTTTTCAAAACAAGTATAAAACCTGGTGATTTTGCCTGTTATGTGTAGTTCACTATTCTACCTCCAATGCTAACTTTGTTTACCTCTACATATTTAGGACCAAATGTCCTTTAGAAAAAATATGAGTTTGAGGTAGAAAATACTTTTTCCCTCTCTAGGAAGTAGGTTTAATGGGTGTAGTAAATAAATTTTTAAAATGTAATGTTCTAAATTTACGAATGAAGTAAAAGAAATGAGTTATGAGGTAATGATGGATTAAATGTGGTGATAAATATGTGCATGGCAAAATAGCTAAAATATTCAAATCACAGATACTCTAAAAATTAAAGTAAAATTAAGAAGGGTAAAAGTAATTCATATTAATTTATATGTGTATATCATATCCATAAAACATTTTCGCTATTGGATTGGGAGGTATAAGAAAAGCATCTTAAGAGTGAGAATACACTCATTCTTAGATGCTTATGGATTGTATTATAGTCTCATTAAAAATATCAGTGTAGACTATCTTGATATTTTTAGAGTAGAGGATATTGGGAGGGATATTATTTATCATGATATTTCTCCTATCTTTTTTTTAATTCTTAAAATTCCAAATTTATACTTCCATGTGTTTCAGGGTTCTCAGTTGAAAAACCTCATGGATTGAATGCTGCTATAACGCAGCTCGATTTTCCATAATTCCCAGACGTTGTGTGCCACATTTTTAAACCTGAATTTTTAGAAAGGCAAACGTGAATGACCAAGCCAAACAGGTCAATAGTAAGTGGGAGACCGGGTCCAAAAGCTAAGAAATGAAAGGAAACTAACTATTGTTGTGAAATATGGTACACCTTTCCAGCAAAGTAATAATGGGCTCTTGAAAACATGTTTGTGACTCTTATTCTGGCTACCTCTGCAATTTTTCTTTATATCATCATTTCACCTCATTTTGCTGTAGACAACCTGGTCTCCCATTTTATTGACTATACCAAACTATTTTCTCAGACCTGAGACTTTTACTTGTTTCTGCTAAGTGGAAGGAGTGGCTTTATATTTCTTGTGACATTTAACTTGAGTGTCTCCACTGGCATGCCACGCCTTCACAGGTAAATCACCCTGTTGAAATTAGCATCCTCTCCATGGGTATTCTATCACATCATCCTTTAACCATCTCTTCAAATAATTTATTACAATCTGTAATAGTCTTCTTTGGTGACATGTTGTTTTCTGATTTGTCACAGAATTTAAGTTCCATGAAGATGGAATCCTTTTTATCCTCATTGCTGCTCTATCTCTAGTGACTAACACAGCAATCAATATGGTTGTCAATAAATTAATTTAAATAATGCAATAGTAAAAAGTAGATTGAATTTATGATTCCCAAATTCACCTCCCTCCATTTCACAATTTTAGTAGGTAGAGAATTATCAGCTGCATTAACCTATTAACTATAATTGGTGAATACATATAAGTTATTGATGCAACAAATGGAAAAAATCTTACATATAATTAGAATTAGCTGGAGTTAATGTTGCTAACCAGAAATATTCATGCTTACATTAACACTAATTTTTTAAATTCTAGTATGCCAAAGGCGTAATGTATGAAGCCTAGGAGTGTGGAGTCTGTAATTAAAATGAGTTTAAATCCTAGCTTGAAACTTTCTATTTATATTACTTATCTCTCTGTGTTTCAGTTTTTGTAACATGAGGAGATAATAATAGTATCTATGAAATAGACTTTTAAGGGTATTAAGTAATAAATAAATATATAAAATGCTTACAGCATCAAAAGTTTTCTCTATAATTTTGTTCTCTTCTTAAGATTGAAATCATAACTAACCATTTATTTACCTATATAAAAATAAACTACACAGAGAACTAACCAACTTCTTGGTAAATTGCTCAGAAAAGTTGTGATCCAGTGAGGGAATTTATATTTTTATGGTATCAAGTTCCATAGCAAATGTAAACACAATGTTTGTACTTAAATTTGAGCCATACTTAATCAATATCAATCATAATTACAGTGTTGATTTATTTTGTAAATCATGAATTTTTTTTTCCATAGTACAATTCTAAATTGTAATTTCCTTTTTCCTCTGCTTAACAATAAACTTCTCTTCAACTAGAACACAGAAAAAAATTACTGCTTTTTAACAGTATGTGATTATCTTTTTTGTTTATGCCCACAGCCAAAAGGATGAATTTGCTGTTAATATGACCCATTCTCGACTGTTATTGGCAATAACTGTCATTCTACAGTGAAAGTCTCGCTTTTATTTTTGCTCAAGGTAGAATATGTCTCTTTTATGTTTAGAACATAGAGGATGGAAATAAGTTATCTGCCTAACCACTTGAATCCTAGGGGAAATATTACAAACTGTGTCTAGGAATTCAGTGACTCATTTCTTAAAATGTGGGAGTTTTACATCATATTTTATTTTTTTTTAAGTGAAAATTTTATTATAATAGTGGAGTATGTGATTCAAATGATTTGCTCACTTCAGGAAAATCATTTGTGGTTTTTCATATTGGCTTTAAAAGTCTAATTTTAAAAAGAAATTCAGTGGATTTCACAATTTAAATAGAGTGTAAGGATCAAAAGGGATGTGAAATGTATCGAGAAAAGAATAGTGAGCATAAAGATTAAAACTTGTTATTGCCTTGAGGTCACAGAGGCAGAACTACTACTTATAGAACCCAAGACTGTTGATTACTAATATGATAATTTTATTACACAGAGTATAAGACTTATTATACCAAGTAAAATATATATTTTAGTTAGCAATGCTATCTTTTTGAGACTCTGTTTTAGCTAGTTCCCCTGCCATTTTCTTACAGATGCCTGAGACCACTATGGAGATACCATTAAGATACACAATATGTTTTATCTATAAAATAAATTAAGAGCATAAAACAAATAAATCTAAACAATAATTGTTATTTTGATTCAAAGGCAAAATTACTTAAAACATCTACTTAGTTGCTGAGACCAGATTGTTACACTACCAGACTTGCGGAGTTGACGCTTTCCTGCCCTGCTACCTCATTCACTCTTAGCACCTAGTGGTAAGAAAAATGCATTTTATCCTGCACCAGAGCAAGAACAGAAGTCTTGTCTTTGCACATATCAGTTCTCCTATTGTGACTGCCTACTTTTTTCATTTTATTACTTTAATAATAATATGTTTCTAATTCTATGTTCCCTGCAAAAACTTTCTCACTTCCCTAATTAAGTTGAATCACTCATCACTCTGAATTCTCTGTCATAGTCCTCACTAGTCCACCAAACAGGCCTGCAAGCTTTGTGTAGCGCAAGGCTTGTGTCAGTCTTGCTCATTTAACCATTGTTAATACCTAGTGCAGTTGTTGGCAAGTGGTAGGTACTTAATCAACATAATAGACTGAATTCATTCTGCATGTATTTTCCCTATAGCAATATATCATAGCTTAAGATGGGTGGAGGGTTTAGCTGTCAGTGTTTCATCTTCTTGAGCGTCACTGTTATAATTTGTTGAAGAAAAAAAAAGGACATTGTAGATAATAATACTTATCTGGCAAGTTCTGTAGAAGACTAAATAAACGGGTATAAGAAGCATGCTTATATAAGGCCTGGTATGTAATAAGTACTCAATAAGTACTCAGTAAGTGGTATGTTATTACTGTGCATATGAGCACCTGGGAAAATGAAGTATATAATTTTGAGTAAAAGAGAGCTTTAGAAGAACTAAAATAATAAACTCTTCACACATCGCTGATTGGCTGCTAAAATGTGCATGCAAGCAAATGAACACTGGGAATCCTGCAAAAATGGAAAGAATGGAGGGCCTTGTAAAATTGCTGGACTACTGAATGTATTTCTCAACCTACATACAGCTTAGGCCCAGAGGCTTCAGGTGTAGAGCATAAAATAATCTCTGCTGAGATTATTTTTCACTAAACTATAAATAACTTTAGGGATATTTGGCAGGGGACTAGCTAAAACAGAGTCTCAAAAAATAGCATTGCTAATTTAGATATATATTTTACTTGGTATAATAAGTCTTATACTCAGTATAATAGAATTATCATATTGGTAAACAACAGTCTTGGGTTCTATAAGTAGTAGGAGAAAAGAATGGATAAAAGAAAAAGAAAGGAAGAAAGGAAAAAAAGGAATGAGGGAAGGAAGGAAGGAAGCAAGGGAGAGAGGAAGAAAGAGAGGAAGGAAAAAAGGGAAAGAACACCAGAGAATGCACACACCTCATGAGAAAGATTTCACTTCTTTTTTAAAGGCAAAGTAGTTGTCTACTTATAAAAAACAAAACAAAGCAACAATGAAACAGTAACAGAAAAAAAATGAAATACATTTTGATATAACAAATTACACTGTTTTCAACCAAAAAAAAAATCTAGCTATGCAAAGATACAAGAATACATGACATATTTGCAGGAAAAAGAAGCCATTAGAAACTAACTGGAAGTGGGAAGTGATGTTGCATTTTAGCTGGCAAAAACTTCAATGAAACTATTATAATATGTTCCAAAAAATGAAAATATGTGGATATAATTAAAGTAAAATTGGTTAATAATGAGTGAAAAAAGCAGGGACTCTCAACAGAGAAGTGGAAACTATAAAAATAGGAATTCTAAAGCTGCTAAATAAAATAACTCAAAAAAAAAAAAACCCTCAGAACGAAGAGAAGAAGAGAAGATTGAAGAAGAAAAGAAGATTGAAGAACCTCAGAGAACTGTGGGACAATATCAAGCATTCAAATATATGTGTAATTGCAGTCTAAGAAGGACAAGAGAAAGAAAACGGAGCAGAAAAACACCTGCATGAATAATGGCTATCAATTTCCTAAATTTGTGAAAAATGCTAACTTAAGGATCCAAGAAGTACAGTGGACACCAAATAAAATAAAATCAAAGAAAACCACTTGTAGACATATCATAATATTAACTCTTTAAAGACAAACCTAAATAGCAGCAAAAGAAAGATGATACACGACATACAAAAAATAATGAATAAAATACTGGCTGAATTCTCATCAGAAATACTAGAAGCCCAAAACAAAGAATGGCATATTTAAATATTGAAAGGTAAAAATCTATCCACCAAAAATCTCTCATCCAGAAATGCTGTTTCAAAAATGAAAGGAAAATACAGACATTTCTAGTCAAAGCAATAGCATTTATATTGCTATCTAAATTTATTTCAAAGTCTTAGAACAGTTTAACGAAAAATGAAAGAAATAAATACACCTGATGATATTGTAAGATATAAAGCAAAATATTTTGAAAAATGTAAATATAAATATGCCTAATGATATTGTACTTAATTTTACATGAAAATAAGTATAGTGTTCTAGGCTTAAATCAAGATATAATTTCAATTTCATTGGAGTCTAATTTTATATGCACTTATTAAAAACCTGTTTTTTTAAAGACAAAACAGAAATTTAAGCATATGCTATCAAGCAAATTTTCTACAAGTTTTTTCCTTTTATCTAACAGCTTTAACTTTGTAATTAAGTCAATTTTATATCAAGCGCTTGAATTAATTTTAATTTAATAAACAAGCACAATTCCTTTCACAAACTCAACTTTATTTTCCTTTGGGGAAAGTCAGGGAAATTCTAGTAATTTTGAAATTTTGAATTCTGGTATTTTTGAAAAAACATAATATAATGTTATGAGCTGAATTATGTACACCCTAATTTCATATGCTGAAGTCCTAACCCCAAGAGCTATAAATGTGACTTCATTTGGAGGTAGATTACACGAACAAATATGCATGGGTAACAATCGATTATGACTTGTGTCTACATAAGAGGAGATCAGGATACAGACAACACAGACCAAGGAAGAACCATGTGAGAACATGGTGGGAACACAGCTATCTGCAAGCCAAGCAGACAGGCCTCGAAAGAAACCAAACCTGTCAGCACTTTGACCTTGAAATTCTAGCCTTTAGAACTGTGAGAAAATAAAATTAGTTGTTTAAGCCACTCTATTTGTGTTATGTGTTATGGCAGCTCTAGGAAACTAATCCAAGTTAATGCTCACATACAAAAATAAAATATAAAAACCAAAATATGATTGCAACATTAATATTTTCTGATTTAGTATTGCTTTTTTTCTTTAACTGTCTGCTTTTAAGTTAATGTGTTCAGGGATAATATTCACATACACATGCATATATACATGCACATATAAAAACCAACTGAAAATTTATTAATTAAATAATCTAAACAGTGGCCAAAACTCATGTAATACAGAGATACCATGGAAGCCAGTTGGTACTACATCCATGAGAGTAAAATATATATAATATATAACCCTTCTTTTACTTTATGTTATTCTTAGAAAATTATTTTAATCAAATTTAGTTATTAGATATAGTTTTTGCTTCACTTTTTTCTCTTTAATTCATCTGTCATTGTGAGTTATGTTTTTCTAAATGTATGTATTTATTAAAGGAGTTGTGAATAATAAGGTAGTTAATAATTAATATATAATTCTTATAAAGCAATTCTAGATCCTGAAAAACCCAACACTGCTATAACTCCTTAAACATGCGTATAGGTCTAGACAGATTATTTGTTCAGCATCACAAATCAACAGGATTTATATTACAATTAATAAAGTTTACATGAGTTATTTCGTATATGTCCAGGATATTTTTATGATGCATGTCTATATCATATATGTTAGTACTGTGAATAGATAGAAAAGTGGGTAGATAGAAAGACAGACAGACAGTAAAACAGATAGGTATTACCAAATTGCTCTCTGTTGAGGTTATATCAATATGTATCTTGACCAGCAAAGTATAAGAATATCAATTCCTCCAAGCCTCACCAAGAGAGTACATGCTTATCTTGGAGATACTGCTGCTTTGGATCCAGACCACTGCAGTAAAGTAAATAGCTCAACAAAGCAAGTCACAAGATATTTGTTGGCTTACCAATGTAGGAAAAGTTATGCTTATACTATACTGTGTACAATAGTATTATGTCTACAAAATGTACATACCTTAATTAAAAAATACTTTATTGCTAAAAGATGCTAACAATCTTCTGAGCCTTTAGTGAGTCATATCTTTTTGCTGATGTGGGGTCTCGCCTTGATGCGGATGGCTGCTGACTGATAGGCGTGGTTGCTGAAGGTTGTGCTGGCTATGCCAATTATTAAAAATAAGACAACAACGAAGTTTGTTGCATTGATTGAGTCTTCCTTTCATGTAGGATTTCTCGGTAGCAGGTGATGCTGTTTGATTCCCTTTGACCTGCAATAAAACTTCATTAAAACTTGCAGTCAGTCCTCTTCAACCCCACTACTGTCTTATCAACTAAGTTTATGAAACATTCTAATTGCTTTGTTGCCATTACAACAGTATTCTAAGCATCTTTACCCAGAGTAGATTTCACCTAAAAAAACCACTTTCTTTGCTCTTCCTCAAGACGTAACTCCTCATCTGTTCGAGTTTTATCACGAGATTGCAGCAAGTGAGTCACATCTTCAGACTCTATTTTTAATTCTAGTTCTTTTGCTATTTCTGACACATTTGCAGTTACTTCCTTCATTGAAGTCTTAAACCTCTCAAAGTCATCCCTGAAAGTTACAATCAACTTCTTCCAAACTCCTGTTAATGTTGATATTCGAACCTTCTCCCATGAATCACAAATGTTGTTAATGGCATCTTCACCTTTCCAGAAATTTTTTTATTTAATTTGCCCAGATCCATCAGATGAATCACTATCTATGGCACTTATAGCCTTATAAAATGCATTTCTAAAATAATAAGACTTGAAAATTAAAATTACTCCTCGATCTATGGCCTATACAATGGATGTTGTATTAATGGCATGAAAACAACACTAATCTCCTTGTACATCTTTACCACAGCTTTTGGGTGACCAGTGCATTGTATATAAACAGTATTATTTTGAAAGACATGGGTTTTTTTTTAATAGTAGATTTTAATATTGGGCTTAACATACTCATCATGCTCTGAACAGATCCTCTGTCATCCAGGCATTGCTATTCTATTTCTAGAGCACAGACAAAGTAAATTTAGTACAATTCTTAAGATTGTAGGATTTTTGGAAGAGAAAATGGTAAATGAGCATTGACTTCAACTTAAACTTATCAGCTGCTTTAGCCCCTAACATCAGATTCACTCTTTCCTCTGAAGCTTTGAAGCCATGCCTTGACTTAGTCTCTCTAGCTATGAAAGTCCTAAATGTCATCTTCTTGCAATAGAAGTCTGTTTTATCTAAATTGAAAATTTGTTGTTTAATGTTGCCACTTTCATGAATAATCTTGGCTAGATCTTCTGTATAACCTGCTGCTACTTCTCCATCAGCACTTGCTACTTCACCTTGTGCTTTTATGTTATCAAAATGGTTTCTTTCCTTAAACTGCATACACCAACCCCTGCTAGCTTCAAATTTTTATCTCTCTTGGCTTCATAGAATTGAAAAGAACTAGAGCTTTGCTCTGGATTAGGTTTTGGCTTAAGGAAATATGGCTAGTTTGATCTTCTATCCAGACCAATAAAACTTTCTCCATATCAATAATTAGGCCATTTCACTTACTTATTGTTCTTGTGTTCAATAGAGTAACACTTTTAATTTCCTTCAAGAACTTTTCCTTTGCATTCACAACTTAGCTAACTATTGAGCTCAAGAGGCCTAGCTTTCAGCCTATTTAGGCTTTTGGCATGCTTTTCTCACTAAGTTTAATTATTTAAAACTTTTGATTTAAAGTAAGAGACTTGCAATTCCTTATTTCCTTTAAACACTGAAAGGCCATTGTAGGGTTATTAATTGGTCTAATTGCAATATTGTTGTTTCTCAGAGACAGTGAACCTAAAGAGCGAAAGAGAAATGGAGTAACAACAGGTCAGTGGAGAACTCAGATCACATACAACATTTATCAATTAAGTTTACAGTCTTAGGTGGGCACAGTTTGTGGTGCCCCAAAATAATTACCATAGTAATATCAAAGATCATTGATCATAAATTATCATAAAAGATATGATAATGGTGAAAAAGTCTGAAATGGTGAAGAATTACCAAAATGCTATACAGAGGCACAAAGTGAGTACATATGTCATTGGAAAAGTGGCTCCAATAGACTCTCTGGACACAGGATTCCCACAAACCTTCACTTCATAAAAAATACAATATCTGTGAGGCTCAATAAAGCAAAGTGCAATAAAACAAAGTGTGCCTATGTTACAAATTTTAGATTTTTATCATTCTGATTAGAGGAAAATGATATCTGATTATATTCTAAATTTTATTCCTCTCATTATGAGCAAGGTTGAGCATCTTTGCTTATGTATAAGGCTGTTGGTATTTCTTTTTATTGAACTATATGTTTAAATATTTCAATCATTATTCCATTCAAATTTTGAATTTTGCCTTAACTTCTAAGAGGAAGGCAATAGAAAAGTGGACAGATATAGAACCAAGATTTTTCAAAATAAAAATTATAATTTTGGAGTCACATATTAAAAAAACTAAATTTAGAAAAAGTAGAAAGTATTCTCTAAATTGGAAAACAGCTGAAAAAAAGGACCTAATTTCACAGGAAGATCCTAAAATAATCAACTGAAAATTATTTTAAATGTCTTTGAAAAACAATGTTTTGACATCCTTAGAGGAATATATTCTAAGGAAATATAGAGCTAAAAAAAGTTCATTCCATAGTCTAAATGTAACATAGGCAACATTATTTGGAAAATACTTTATATATTTCATGAAAATGGAAATAACTGTATTCAAAATTTAATACTATTCAGCCTTAAAAAAGAAAAACACCCTGTCATTTGCTACAACATTGATGAGCCTGGAGGACATTATGTAAGTAAAATAAGGCATGCACAGAAAGACAAATACTGCACGATCTCACTTATATGTGGAATCTAAAAATGTAGAACCCATAGAAGTAGGGAGTGGAGTAGAATGGTGGTTACCAGAGAGTAGGGAGATGATATATAAGAGCAAACTGGGGAAGAGTTGGTCAAGAGACACAGAGTTTCAGTGAGACGAGGAGAAATAACTTGGAGAGATCTATTGAACAACATGGTGATTATAGTTAATAATGTATACTTGAAAATTGCTAAGACAGTAGATTTTAAGTATTCTTGCCACAAAAAAATTTGAATATGTGAAGTAATGGTGTGCTAATTAGCTTGATTTACCCATTCTACAATGTGTACATATGTGAAAACATCATGTTGTGCCCATAAATTTATATAATTTGTATTTGTCATTTTGGTGCATTCTTTTTAAAAAAGTATAAAATTAGCATTAGGAGGCATTCACAAATTCTTTGTCACCTCTCAATTTTCCTGTTTTTTAGGTAGGGGAGGCTGAGAATACTTTGTTTTATGTTTTTAATTATCTATTTATTTTTAATTGATGAATACAAATTACTCAACTCAGTTTTTGTAGTACAAACGCAGCCATAGAGAATACGCAAATGAACAGTGTAGCTGTGTTCCAATAAAATTGACTTACAAATATTGAACTTTGAATTGCATGTAATTTTCACATGTCTCATATTATATAATATTAGTCTTTTGAATTCTTTTCAGTCATTAAAAAAAGGCAGCAGCCATTTTTCTCTCATGGGTCACTGTACCAAAATAGGTGGTGGACAAATTTGCCTGGTCCAAGTTTTCTGTGTACTAATCTAGACAAATGGTTCAGATAGAACACAGACTAGTCACTTGAAAGCAGAGATTAAGCTTTGTTTTTCTTGTGCTACACTACATCCTTGGCCCCATGCATTCATGCTCTTTGTATCCAGGATCATTGCCAAGTTCATTTTTAGTTCTTATGACTAACAGGATGGAGTACAACTCCATGTCACTTTATCTTGGGTACAACCACATACCTTGTTTTGAACAATGAAATGAGGCAAACATGAAAATGTGCCAGCTCTAGACTTAGGCCTTGTAAGGGAAAATATGAAATCAAAATAAAAGGCTTAATTCTCCCTGTTGAAAATAAGAGAAGAGACTTCTCCACCTTCCCTTTTCTAAGAGCATTTACATTGGAAAACTCATAATTGTGAGTTATTTTTCTGTCTCCTTGAAATGTGCATAAATCATTTCAAAAGCTAAATAAGCTTCTTGCCAGATTTAATAGCTAGGAATGTCTTCTCAAAAACCTGAGGGCCCTTGCTTTGAAATGTGATTATCGAGAAAGATAAATCCTCTATCTCCCAGTTTCTGTGGGGAGCTAGGAGCCTAACTTCAGCAGGCACCTTGATCCCAAACTACCTCTTCTCATAGAGATATGAGGAGTTTATTGTTTTTTTTTTGGGAGGGATAAATCCATTTAGCTAATTATAGGTGATCACTCAAACTAGAAATCAACTCCAAGAAAAACACACAAAGTTATGGAAGTTAATAATGGCTACACAAAGTTATGGAAGTTAATAATGGCTGCTGAAGGATTATCGGATCAATAATGAAATGAAAGTGGAAATCAAAAGATTCCTTGAACTAAAGATAAAGTGGGCACAAGCTATCAAAATCTATGGGATTCAGGAAAAAGAATCCTAAGGGGAAAATTCATCACCTTAAATCCCTACATCAAAAAGACAGAGGCTGGGTGCAGTGGCTCATGCCTGTAATCCTAGCACTCTGGGAGGCCGAGGTGGGTGGATTATTTGAGCTCAGGAGTTCGAGACCAGCCTGAGCAAGAGTGAGGCCCCATCTCTACTTAAAAATAGAAAGAAATTAATTGGCCAACTAAAAATATATATAAAAAATTAGCCGGGCACAGTGGTGCATGCCTATAGTCTTAGCTACTCAGGAGGCTGAGGCAGGAGCATTGCTTGAGTCCAGGAGTTTGAGGTGGCTGTGAGTGAGGCTGATGCCATGGCACTCTAGCCCAGGCAACAGAGTGAGACTCTATCTCAAAAAAAAAGACAGAAATATCACAAATTAACTATCTAATGAAATATCTCAAGGAACTAGAAAAGAAAAAGCAAACCAAACCCAAAGCCACCAGAAAGAAAAAATATCTTAGGTGAGAGCAGAAATAAACAAAATGGAAAACAAACCAAAACAAAAATACAAAGGAACAATGAAACAAAAAGTTTGTTCTTTGAAAATATATTTTAAAAATGACAGACCTCTTGGTAGATTAACCAGGAATAGAATAGAAAGGACACTACTAAGCTCAGTCAGAAATGAAAAAGAAAATATTACAACTGATACCACGCAAACATGAAATATAATCTGTGAATAGTATTAAAATCTCTACGCACATAAACACAAAAGCAGAGAGAAAATAGACAAATTTCTGGAAACACACAATTTCCCAAGGCTCAATTTGGAAGAAATAAAACTCCTGAATAGACCAATAATGAGAAAAATTAAGCAGTACTAAAAAAATTAAATTAAAAAAATTTAAAAAATTTAAAAAATTTAGCAGTACTAAAAAATTAAGCAGTACTAAAAAATTTTCCAAAGATAAAAGGGGCAGGACCAGATGGATTCACAGTCCAATTTTACCAGACCTACAAAGAAGAGCTTGTACCCATACTGCAGAAATTATTCCATAACATTGAGAAGGCTAGAATCCTCCCTAACTGATTCTACAAATCCAGTATCATATTGATGCCACACTCAGAAATGGATGCAACAAAAATGGAAACTAGAGATCAATATCCCTTATGAATCTAGATTCTAAAATCCTAAATAAAATGCTAGCAAACCAAATTTAACAGCACATCAAAAAAATAATCTACCATGACCAAATGGGTTTCATTCCAGGGATGCAAGGATGGTCCAACATACATAAATCAATAAATGTGATTCACCACATAAACATAAGCAAAAACAAAGACCATATGATTATCACAATAGATGCAGAAAAACCATTCTACAAAATTTAGCACTCTTTCATAATAAAAACCCTCAGCAAACGAGGCATGGAAGGAAAGTATCTCAGAATAATAAAAGCCATATATGACATACCCATAGCCACCATCATACTGAATGGGTAAGGTTAAAAGCATTTGCACTAAGACTGAAAGAAGACAAGAGTATCCACTGTCACCACTACTATTCAACATAGTACTGTAAATCTTAGACAGAGAAATCAGGCAAGAGAAAGAAATAAAGGTATCCCACTCAGAAAATAGGAGATCAATCAATCATGTTTTTGATGATGATATTATCTTATATCTGGAAAACCCCAAAGACTCCACCAAGAGACTCCTGGAATTGATAAATAAATTTACTGAAGAATCAGGTGATAAAAACCATGTACACAAATCAGTAGCATTCCTATACACCAATAACAAAATGAGACACAAATCAAAGACCCATTACCATTCACAATAGTTATAAAGAAAATAAAATAACTAGAAATATACTTATCCAAGGAGGTGAAAGATCTCCTACAAAGGGAACGACAAAACACTGACGAAAGAACTTGCACAAGACACAAATAAATGTAAAAACATTTCATGCTCATGGATAGGTAGAATCAACATTGTTAAAACGGCCATACTACCCATAGTGATTTACAGATTCAATGCAATCGTCATCAAAATATCAACTTCATATTTCACAGATCTAGAGAAAATAAGTCTATGCTTTGTTTGGAAACAGAAACGAGCCCAAATAGCCCAAGCAATCGGTTAAGCAAAAAGAACAAATCTGGAGACGTCATTTTATGAGTCTTCAAACTGTACTATAAGTCTATCATAGCCAAAATCACATGATATTGCCACAAAAATAGAGACATAGACCAATGGAACAGAATAGAGAACCCAGATATAAAACCATCCACATACTGTCAACTGATTTTTGACTAAACAGACAACAATATATGCTGGGGGAAAGCAT
Source organism: Mirza zaza (assembly GCA_008750895.1). Taxonomy (NCBI): domain Eukaryota; kingdom Metazoa; phylum Chordata; class Mammalia; order Primates; family Cheirogaleidae; genus Mirza; species Mirza zaza. The sequence continues at coordinate 16,887 of VSMD01082289.1, forward strand.
ATTGAATAAATGCTGCTGGGAAAACTGGATAGCCACATGCAGAAGAGTGAAAGAGGATTGCTATTTCTCATCACTCATAAAAATTAATTCAAGATGGATAAAAGTCTTAAATGTAATGAATGAAACCATAAAAATTCTAAAGAAAACATAGGAAAAAATTGTTCTAGACATTAGCCTAGGCAAAGAATTTATGAAGAAGGCCCTGATGGCAATCACAGCAAAAACAAAAATAAATAAATGGGAATTAATTAAATTAACAAATCTTCAGTGCAGCCAAGAAAATAATTAAGAGAGCAAATAGACAACCTACAGAATGGGAGAAAATTTTCACAACCTATACATCCAACAAAGGGCTAATAACCAGAATCTACGAAGAACTCAAGCAAATTAGCAAGAAAAAAACAACAAAACAATAATCCCAATAAAAAGTGGGAAAAAGAAAAAAACACAATATTTTCAAAGGAAGATAATAGACAAATAGTCCATAAACATATTAAAAATTGCTCAATGTTGCTAATCTTCAAGGAAATGGAAATTAAAACCACAAGGAGATATCACCTTACCCTAGTCAGAATGTCTTTTATTAAAAATCCCAAAACAATAGATGCTAGCTTGGATACAGACAAAAAAGAACACTTATACACTGTCAGTGGGACTGCAAATTAGTTCAATTCCTGTGAACAACAATATGGAAATTCCTCAAAGAACTAAAAATAGACATACCCTTTGATCCAACGATCTCACTACTGGTTATTTACCCAAAGGAAAGAAGTAATTTTATTCAAAAAGACACATGCACTCAAATGTTTATTACATCACAATACACAATTGTAAAGATGTAGAATTGACCCAAGTGTCCATCAATTCATAAGTGGATTGAAAAAATATGGTATATGTATGCCATGAAATACTACTCAGCCATTTAGAAAGATGAATTAATGCCTTTTGCAACAATTTGGATGGAACTGGAGACCATTATCCTAAGCAAACTACCTAAAAACTGGAAAATAAACACTTCATGTGCACACTATTAAATTGGAACTAACCGATGAGCACACGTGTGCTCAGAGGGATGTAAAACTCTGTGGAAATCAAGCAGGGAGAAGGGGGGAGGAGGGAAGTAGTGAAAACCTAGCTAATAGGTACAACATGAACACTGTCTGTGTGATGGACTCACTTATAACCCTAACTCAAGCATTACCAAAGTGATGCATGTGATGTAAAACACTTGCATCCCTATAATATTTTTAAATTAAAAAGAAAAAAAAAAGATAAAAAAACTTGCGGCAAGTTTTACAAAATTTGTAACAGTTAAAACTGGTCTAGTGTGGTGGTTTAAAGAAGATTTTCTTTAGGAATGTTGTTTGAATTGAATTAGGCAAAGATAATTGCATGTAGAAAAAATGGACTTAGGGTATTTGCATATCCTAAGCCCTCTACCAGGAATCTACATGGTAGTCTCTCTCTTTAGTTAGTTATCTCCTACTATGTGATATAGAAAATGAAGGCAAATAAATCAGGTTAGACTAGGTTATTCCTTAGTGGATTTTCTCAGTGGATATTTTTAAGCAGAGATATTTGAACTATGGGCATGGAAAATATTTTTGTCCTAGTGGCTAAATTACTGGGTTTATGACATCAACACATATGACACTCAAAGAGATAACTAAATGCCATGCTTTTCTTTTTGGAGAGGAGTGTGGGAGATGGAAAGCAGGGATAAATCAATCTTTCCACAGAGGGAACTGCGAGCAAATATAAAGTAAATACAAAATATAAAATCCCTTCTTTCTTTTGAAGACACCTAGACAAGCATAGTTGAATAGTCAGACAAGACTGTGTAGTATGACAATCTTCACCATGTGTGATTGAATTATTTTTTAAAAAAATCCAAAGCTGTGGTGATAACAAAATAATTTGTATTGTCTTTAAATCTCTAAATGAATTAAAAGTTTCTCTGTTGTGAGTTTCTCTAAATCATTATTTTGCTAATTTGGTTTGTATTGAAATAGTTATAATTGGGCTATTCCCAAAGTTAATCCCCTCACATAAAAAATCTTTATGAAGAACAGAGAAATGAGTTTGTGATTTAGAATGATATATTTAAGATATCTGAGCCCTATTAAAAAGAGAAGAATGGAACAGAAGCAATTAAAATTATGATAGAAATGTAACTTCGTAAACAGTGTTAGATCTTTTGTTGAAGTTGCTTGCTCTAAATTATATCATAGTCTCTGAAATGTGCCCTACCATTGCAAAGTCAGAAATTATTTATGTAATTCTTATCACATTTCAGACTTCACAAGCCTAAAAATGCATTACTCCTGCTATGCATAGTAATCTTTAATTAATAGACTTGTATTCAGTATTCCTATTGCAAAATGATATATCCATGTTCTTTGCTTCCTTGATTTATTATTTGAGTGTTTGAAGTAAAAGTAATCCATGTACTTCATTGTTAAGATATAGTTTATCTACCTTTATCTTCTTCTTCCTTGTTCATTCTCTAAATTGGTGATTATAGTTTATTATTTCTAAATCCTAAACACTTGGACCAAGGCTTAAATGAGTGATCAACATCATGAATGAGCAAAGAAATAGTGAGGACTAGGGTTGAGGAAATGCTATTAGCAGTGAAGATTTTTAATGCATACCATATATTAGAATGAAATAAAGCATTAAGCTGTTGCCATTTCTTCATTCCTACATAAGTCTACCAATTCACAACACAGGACAGGTTGAGTATTCCTAATCAGAAAATCTAAAGTCTAAAATGCTTGAAAATCCTTAACTTTTTGAGTGCCAACATGATGCCCAAAGGGAATGCTCATTAGAGTGTTTCAGATTTCAGATTTCAGATTTTCAGATTAGGAATGCTAAACCAGTAAGTATAATGCAAATATTTCAAAGTTGGGAAAAAATCCAAAATCTAAGATACTTCTTGTCCCAAGTATTTCAGATGAGGAATATTCAATCTGTACTATTTCTTTGAACAAAAGAAAGAGAAAAAAACAAATAAAATCATCTTAACTATTATAAATTAAAATCTTGTTGAGGAAAAGGGAAAACTTCTCCTTTTCCCCCTGAAGTTTTGCTGAAGGATCAACTCAGAATAAGGCATATTAATAAGAGAGGGATGAATAGATACTTGCAAGAAAGAATGAATGAGGGGAAATGGATTGATCCATAAATGATTTTTTTTTAGAAATTAAATTAACCTGAGAGAAAGGTATTATATTTAAAATGGGTTGGATCAGGTCTGGTTGCCTTCTTGATTTTCTTTCTTGGAATATACTGAGATAACAGGAAGACTAAGGAAAGCAATTGTTCTTTGTGATGGGCCCTCAAGTTTGATAGACATAGAGCAAAAGCCCCTTCCAACGCCTGTTGATCTCTAAAGGCCTTTAATTCAAAATATTCTTTACAGCAAGGAGTTATATTTTGGGGTAAAATTGCCTAAGCTCCTTCAGTCTCCTAGCAAGTTGAATGCACCCCCTCTTGTCCAATGAGACCCCAGAAACACCTTCAAGCTGAGTTGCTGGCCATGAGAAGGGAGGCCAGACATGCTTCATTATGACCTTGTAGAATTACTCTTTGTAACAATGAGATTAATAAGACCTAAGACCACACAAGACAAAGTTTAAACCACACCTGCAGGACATCAATTTACTTAACAACTTGAATTTCAGCACATGTCTGATGGCTTGTTTCTGATTAACAGACATCCTTATCTTAAAACATTCCAAGATTTTAGACAAACCCTCATTTATTTAATCAATTACAAACCAAAGAATCTTTAAACTCACTAATAACTTGTAAGCACCCTCCAGTATGTCCCACCTTTTTTAGCCAAACCAATGTATGCTTTCCACATATTGACTTATGATCTTACCTGAAATTCCTGTCTCCATGAATATATAAAACCAAACTGTAATCCAACTGCTACAGGCACATTTTCTCAGAACCTCTTGGAAACATGTGTTCTGGCCACATATACTCAGCTCAAAATGTGTCTCTTTAAATTATTTTACAGAGTTTGTGTCAGGGCGTTCCACCAAAACCCGCCTGTTTCACTTATCCCGCTCCTAAATTGAGCAGCTACTAATACTCACAGCTGATGAGGTGATTTGGGGTCATACTTCTGATTGGTTGACTACCATATAAATGAGGTGAATTTTGGGACATACTTCTGATTGGTTGACTACTATGTAAATGAGGTGACTTTTGTGAAAACTTGTGATTGGCTAACTGTAACCCCCAAAACGGTATAAAACTAAAAGTAAATGAGAAAGGGTCTCTCAGAGTTTTGGTGGCAGATATGCCTCTCTGAGCCTGCCGGTGTAATAAAGCTGACTCTCCAACTCTCCGTGTGCTGCTCAGGTTTTTCTTCGGTCAAGAGCTGTTCACATCTGCTGGAACATTTGGATTTTTTTCTGTTAACATATTGTCAAAGCAAAAATTGTACGTGACAAAGTTAAATAGGCCAGTATGATTTTATTCAAGCTATTGCAATAAGGAGAGAGACTAAACTCATCTCTATGGAAATAAAGGTCAGAATGATTTTTAAGCTCTAGATGACCTACTGGAAAAGTACTGAATAAATTATGGGAGAGGTAGATTGGTGGGATGTGTGGGTAATATAGTTATTACCAAGTTTTCAAATGCTTTTCTCTGTACTGAGGCTATTTGTGTTTGCTAGTTGATGCCATTTAAGTTAGGCTTCTACTTGCACCTAAGACCATGAGACAGAGGTAGGGGTAATGACTTCCTTGATAATCACACTTCAAGTTGATGGCTCCCAAGTCTTTGAAAAGATTGTCCTGGTTTATACAACTGGCAAGAGGTTTTTAAAAAGATTTATATCTCAAAAGGAAAGAGAAAGATTTTGCAATTACAAGTTAGCTAAAGTCAATACTGCAAGGAAAGGGAGGTCTGGAACAACAGGCAGGAAAATCCTGTCTAAAGTTTAGTCAAGCTGCAAGGAATTTTAAGTCTCATTTGATAGCTTTTTAAGTGTATGAGGTTTCAGGAAGCTTAATGGATAATTTTTTTTTCTCTAGTAGATTCAAAACATCTAAAACCCCAAACTTCCCAAGGCTAAAAACTATTAAGATTTGAGTAAGCGGAAAAGAATGTGGTTTCCTACTCAATTTGCAAATTTCTTATGATCACACCACTGAGAATAATAATTGCTCCAGATTTTATTTGCCCTTATAGCAAACAAAAATACTCATGTCTAAAAATTTTTGTACAACATGAAGGAAATCAAAATATTTTGCCCCAAAATATATTTCTTTGACATATTTTGAGATGACTGTCAGAGACTCAGCAAAGAGAAATAGCCCTGCAAAGCTCTCTGTTTGGGTGGGTGTGGGCGGAAATTTGCATCTGTAGAGAATCTGCATTGATGCCACTAGGCTTTCTTTTGTCCAGATCTAGGAAAGATGAACTGAGAGTCTTACACCTTTAAAGTTCTTTTTTAAGTAATTAATTTATTTTTTTATTTTAGCATATTATGGGGGTACAAGTGTTAAGGTTACATATATTGCCCATGCCCCCCTCCCCTTTCGAGTAAGAGCTTCAAGCGTGTCCATCCCCAAAACGTTGCACATCTTACTCATGGTAGTTGTATATAGCCATCCCCTCCTTCCCCCTCCCACCCTCCCAACACCCGATAAAAGTTACTCCTATATGTCCACTTAGGTGTTAATACCAATTTGCTGGTGAGTACATGTGGTGCTGGTTTTTCCATTCTTGAGATACTTCACTTAAGTAGAATGGGTTCCAGCTCTATCCAGGAATATACAAGAGGTGCTATATCACCATTGTTTCTTAAAGCTGAGTAGCATTCCATGGTATACATATACCACATTTTATTAATCCACTCATGAATTGATGGTCACTTGGGTTGTTTCCACAGCTTTGCAATTGTGAATTGTGCTGCTATAAACATTCGAGTGCAGGTGTCTTTTTCATAAAGTGATTTTTGATCTTTTGGGTAGATGCCCAGGAGTGGAATTGCTGGATCAAATGGTAGATCTACTTATATCACTTTGAGGTATCTCCTTGCTTTCCACAGAGGTTGAACTAGTTTGCAGTCCCACTAGCAGTGTAGGAGTGTTCCTCTCTCTCCGCATCCATGCCAGCATTTGTTGCTTGGGGACTTTTTGATAAAGAGCATTCTCACTGGAATTAAGTGATATCTCATTGTGGTTTTGATTTGCATTTCCCTGATGATTAGAGATGTTGAACATTTTTTCATATGTTTGTTGGCCATTATTCTGTCTTCTTTTGAGAAGTTTCTGTTCATGTCCTTTGCCCACTTTTTGATAGGGTTGTTTGATTTTTTCTTGGTGATTTTTCTGAGTTCTAAATAGATTCTAGTTATCAGCCCTTTATCAAATGTGTAGCTTGCAAAAATTTTCTCCCATTCTGTGGGTTGTCTGTTTGCTCTCTTGACAGTTTCTTTGGCTGTGTAGAAGCTTTTTAATTTCATTAGGTCCCATTTGTTTATTTTTGTTGTTGTTGTGATTGTCTTTGAGGTCTTCTTCATAAATTCTTTGCCTAGGCCAATGTCTAGAAGAGTATTCCCAACATTTTTCTCTAGAATTCTTATAGTTTCACACCTAAGGTTCAAGTCTGTTACCCAGTGTGAGTTGATTTTTGTGAGAGGTGAAATGTGTGGGTCTTGTTTCAGTCTTCTACATGTGGCTATCCAGTTTTCCCAGCACCATTTATTGAATAAGGATTCTTTTCCCCAATGTATGTTTTTGTCTGCTTTGTCAAAGATTAGTTGGCTATATAAGGATGGTTTTATATCTGGGTTCTCTGTTCTGTTCCACTGGTCAATGTCCCACTATCTCCACTTCTCTTAAACATAGCGCTGGAAGTCCTCGCTACGTAGGAAGCTGTTTTGTTAGTATGCAGTGAAAAGTTTTTCTTTCTTTCTTTCCCTGCAGGGGGATGGGGTTGGGGGAGTTAGAGATACCGGGCTTAGGAGCAGGGGCTCTTCTCCTGCAAACCGACCTTCAGCTAGAGATAACAGGAAGTTAGCCCAGGGGTGGGGCAATCAGCTAACTGCATACTTCTGCTTCTGGTTATCGCTTGCTTGCTGCTGCTAGGCAGACTTACCGCCGGCGGGCAACCAGTCCTCCAATCATTTGAAAGGCAACTAGAGAGGGCACCAATCATTTCAAAAGTCAATACTCGTAATTAGCTTGGGCATCGTGGGTGTTCAGGAGGGAGGGGGGGATATAAAAGGGCAGCCTCAGCTTCAGTCGGGGTCCTTGCCTAAAGGGAGACCTCTGCGTAGGTGCTCTACGGCTTGGACCCTGGCTAGCCAGAAAATAAACCTCCTCTTGTATAATTGCATCCTCGGTGTCTTTGCCCTTCTGTTCAGCGGAGTGTAGGAGGCCAGTCCCTAACAGCTACAGCAATCAGAAAAGAGAGTGGAATTAAGGGTGTCCAAATGGGAGCAGAAGAGATCAAACTCTCACTCTTTGCTGATGACATGATATTATACCTAGAAAACCCCAAGAATTCAACCATGAGATTCCTTGATCTGATAAATGAATTTGGTAAAGTCTCAGGATACAAAATCAATACACAGAAATAAGAGGCATTCATATACACCAACAACAGTAAAAGTGAGAACCAAATTAAAGACTCAATTCCCTTCAAAATAGCAACAAAGAAAATAAAGTACCTCGGAATATATTTAACTAAGGAGGTTAAAGATCTCTACAGGGAGATCTATGAAACACTGAAGAAGGAAATAGCAGAAGACATAAACAGATGGAAGAATATACCATGCTCATGGGTCGGCAGAATCAACATTTTTAAAATGTCTATACTACCCAAAGTGACCTAAAGAGTCAATGCAATCCCTATCAAAATACCATCATCGTTTTTCACAGATATAGAAAATATAATTTTACGCTTTGTATGGAACCAGAGAAGACCCCATATAGCAAAAGCAATCCTAGGCAATAAAAACAAAATAGGAGTTATCAATTTACCAGACTTCAAACTATGTTACAAGGCTATAGTCATTAAAATCTTTAAAGTTCTGAACAAACACTTACTGTCTATTCTCTTTGAGGACTGCTACTTGTGATGTTTCATCTGCATAACAAGACCACTTTGCTCGCCACCAGGCTTCTTCTTACCCCTCTCCCATAACTTGTTTTGCCAAGATCCGAGCCCCTATTCTTTTTGTAACTTCAAGATGATATACAAGCTTCTGCACTCTGTTGGGGGGGTTGGTTCTCCATGTGCACACCAATAATTAATTTGTATGCCTTTTCTCCAATTTTCTGCCTTTTGTGAATTGATTTTTCAGTGAAACTTCAGAGGGTGAAGGTGAAATTGTCTTTTGGCCCCCACAAATAACCACATGTATTTAGGTTGTAAGACACTGGGCTATAAGGACAATGGACACCTTCCACACCTTCCAGCTTCTATTTACTGCTTGCTTGCTAACCGCAAGGCATTATGAGTACGTTATGGGATGCAGAGGAAAAAGAACATGGAAACCGGAGTCTCTCAGCTAGGACCAGGAACAGGTTGGAGCCTGTCAGGGGCAGGAGGAAGTAAGAATCACTGTGGGGGCGGATGCATGACCAGTGTGTAAACAGTTTGGGTATAAAAGGTCACTAGCACACTAGGGGGGGGTCCCTGCCTGAAGAAGAGGCCACTGCGCTGGCACTCTGGCGTCTCGGACCCTAGCTCGAGTTAGACAATAAAACTCCTTTTGATAATTACAGCCTGGGTGACTCTGTCTCTCTGTCCCACGGCCTGTGAATCTTGGCTATATAACAAGGTAACCATAAAAATTATTCATTTGTGGCCACATTTTCAAGATGATATTATTTCTTCATCATATGCTATCATTTCCTACATCCCAGTATATTTTCTTTTAGTGAGAAATATAAAAAAATAATGGGACTTCAAGACTATGGTTGCAGGATTCAATTGTACCTGCTTTTTAATTTTTAGATATGATAGTTGCAAATAATTTTCTTGTTGTTTATACAGATATGCACAGCATAATGATGTTTCAGTCAATGATGGTGTTAGGTCTGGAGAGACACACAAAATGAGGCCTCGTGTAGCAAGTGTTTATTTTGAGCATCTGGGTGCAGATGGGTGGAGGCAGAAAAAGGCATCCACAAGAGAAAAGGGGAGAGCCTTGGGTTTTACAAAGAGTTTTTCTGGGAGGAGTAAATAAATTATTTTCAAACAACTGAGAGGGATAAGGAAAGTAAGTTCCCCTCTTCCATTCCATTTCTTTATCTCCCTAGGGAACAACCAGGAGGCATAAACATTGTCCTTATCAGGAAAGAAGAGGCTTGCCTTGTTTCCCTAGGGGTCTGGCAAAGGCTACTGCCTAATACACCCTCAGGAAGGGGAGAGAATAGGAAGTTTGGATAGAACTTTGGGAAGGGTGATTTTTTTAAACCTAATAGATGGATTGCACATGTGATGGTGTTTCCACAAGATAATAATGGAGCTGAAAAATTTCTATCACCTAGAGAGATTGCAGCTATCTTAATATCATAGCACAACACATTACTTCTGTGTTTATTGTAATGCTGGGCAAATAAACCTACTGTACTACGAGTCCTACAAAAGCAATTATGTACAGTTGTCCAAAGGTTGTCCACCTTTCTTGTTTTTTGTTTTTTTTTTCTTGTTTCTGGAGACTTGGTTATCTCTGAGATGTACCAAAACTTATTGCAGGGGATGTGATTTTGTTCCTGAGATATGGTTTGGGGCTGGAAATGAAGGCCTGGTGTGTGCTCCACTGCTGTGTGTCCAGGAGCTTCTCAGGAACTCCTTGAGGCTGTAAAACAAATTCTAAAGGCTGTGATCTGGTGAATGTAAAGAGAAAGATTTACATTTCCTTTCAGCTCTTTTTAGATGTTTGTAAAAAGAGAGTCCCTTCAGGGTGCCTGCTAGCTAGGGAGAGAGAGAGAGCTCATAGGATCGATGTTTAGCTGTTATTAGAAAATTGTGGGATTAGATGTTTTCCTGTTATTTCAGCAAGGACACTTTTACAGTTTATGTATTTACTATGCTATACTTTTTATCATTATTTTAGAGTTTACTCCTTCCACTCATTAAAAATAGTTTACCATGAAATTGTTGTGTTATATTGGTAACAGTCTTATGTATCTTATATTTACTATTTTTCTTGATTGTATTATTTTCTATCGTGCTTAATTTAACCTTGTGTTGTTTTGTTTTTCATGGCCCTTAAGTACATAAAATCCATGGCTAATTTTGCCAGTAAGAGGCCACATCAAATGAATGACCTGGAAGCAAAATTAAGTGACAAGGACTACTATGGTGGAAAATTGTGGCGATGGCTTCGCCGGCCAAGCAGGCATATCTAATTCCACCATAGCTTTCATCTTGAATATCAAGAGGGAAGTGATGGAAGCTGTTAAAGGATCTGATTCATTGAAGGCAATGAGACTACTAAAAATATCAAATGGAGAAACTTCTAATAACCTGAATTCAATAACAGACACAAAGTATATCAATGATCATGACCAAAGCAAAACTTTGTTTGCAATGCTGAAAGAAAAGGCTAGACCTGACTATGATGTTGAATTTACTGCTAGCTCTGGATGGTCTAAACAATTCAAGAATCATTATTCATTACATAATATGAAAGTAAATAGTGAATATTTGAGTGCTGATGTGTAGGCAGCTGGAAATTTTTGGAAACTTGACAAACTGAATGTGCAGGAAAATTACTTGCCAGAGCAAATATTCAATACAAATGAAAGTTCCCTAATCTGGCAACAGATGCCTGAAAGAACTTTTATACATAAGGGGGCTAAATCAAAGCAAGGTTTCAAGGCTTTTAAGGATAAGATAGCAATCTTGCCTGGGGGTAATGTTGCAGAGTAAGAATTTAAACCCTTTGTAATCTGACCACTATGAGAACACCAGGGTCTTCAAGCATACTAATAATCACACACTACAGTGTACAGTGTACACTATCAGTGTACTACAGAAGCAATTAAAGTCACGAATGACTGAGCTCCTCTTCCATGGTGTGGGGCCAAAGGCTAAGTTCCCCTTGGCCCTCTGAAGGTTTGCTGAAAAATGAACTTGCAAAAGGCCCATTCATTGGAGAAAAGGCACACAAATTTTTTTAACATGTATACACGGGAGCATTAAGAATGAAGACCCAAAGATACAGGAGAAATTGTCCATTTTTATTCTTAAGATCAACAAATTATAGACAGCCATGTAGAAATGTGATTGGACAAAAATTGTATAATCTCATGCTAATAGACTGAGAGAGGAAACCAGCAAAGCCTGTCTGTCTAGACTCTTTTTGGCCTCTGAGCATGTATTACTTTCTTCTGGGTGTGGGGCAGGACCTTCTCTGAATGGAAGTCTTAAGACCTACAGTCAAACAGGTAGGTCAGATAATTTATGGCCAGTCTTTATACAGATAGAGTGGAAGAAAAGTTAGAATAATATTTTTTTGGTTTTATGGCTGGCTTTGGGAAAAAGGTGGCCTGATTTCTGTGATCCACCTTGTGGAAGAGGGATTCTAGTTTCTATGGCTAGAGGAAGTCTTGAGGGAGAATGTAACAGGGAGACAGGAGGGTAGGAAAAGATCGGATAAAAACGTTTGCTCTTGAGGCTGCTTCTGAGGACTTCATATTGGAGTATTGTTTTCTGAGCCCCAACAACTGTTTGGAGAATAGCACACCTTCTAAAATTTTGTTTACTATTGATAATGCTCCTGCACATCCTCCTTTTAGTGGCCATCTTCATTTCAATATCGAAGTAGCATTTCTCCCTCCAAACACCAACCAATGGATCAAGAAATTATAGCAGCTTTAAAGGCCTACCACCTGAAGACGAGCTTGCCCAAGTTATTGCTGCAACTGAGGAAGACACTAAGAAGACACAGATACTATTCTGGATGAATTACAGTATCTATGACTGCATCAAGAATGTTGCTTGGGCTAGGAGCAATATCACCAAGGTGTATATAAATGGCCTCTGGAAAAAAAACACTCAAAAAGTTCATCCATGACTTTAAAGGATTTGCCAAGGATATGGAGGGTGCAAAAATTAACAAGGCTGTGACTGAGATGGCATACAGGTGGTACCTGAGAAATTGACCATTGAGAGATTGTTGGAACTGATACTGGAATATGTAGGTGAGGAAGAAGCAAGAAAAAAGGAAAAGGAAGGAGAAGAAAAAGAGGAACCCTCAAGAAAATTCATAGTGAAGGGTTTAGCTGAAGCTTTGTCAGACCTCAGCAAGCTCTTTACAATGTTTGAAAACATGAACTCCAATACCAAAAGGCTTTCATAAAAGGAGAGGATGGTCATGGGCATATTATTTGTTGACAAGCAGGTATCTATGATGAAAAAAGGAAACAGACCAAGCAAACCACCATGGATATATTTCTGAAAAGAGTGACATTTCCTCAAGAAGAACCTCAGGCAGGTCCTTTAGGAGGTATGCCAGAAGAGGCATTGTTATCATAGGACGTGACAGCCCTATGTGTGGTACTGCCCCTGAAGACCTTCCAGTGGGACAGGATGTGGAGGTGGAAGATGGTGATATTGATGACCCTGACCCTGTGTAGGCTTAGGTTAATGTGTGTTTGTGTCTTATTTTTTAAGCAAAACTTAAAAAGAAAAATAAATTTAAAATAGAAAAAGCTTATGCAATAAAAATATAACATTTTGTATAGCAGTACAATGTGTTTGTGTTTCAAGGAAAGTGTTATTTTAAAAGAATCATAAAGTTTAAAAAAATTAAAAAGTTTATAAAGTAAAAGCCTTGCAATAAACTAAGATTACTTTATTATTGAAGAAAAAAACTTTTATAAATTTAATGCAACTGAAGTATACAGTGTTTATAAACAATACAGTAGTGTACTAGAACGTCACATTCATTAACCACTCACTTGACTCAGAGCAGATTCCAGTCCTGTGATCTCCATTCATGGTAAGTGCCTATGAAGGAATACTATTTTTATGTTTTATACCATGTTTTTATTGTACCATTTATTTCTATGTTTAGATATGCTTAGATACACAGATGCTTACCACCGTGCTAAGATTGTCTGAATATTTGGTACAATAGGCCGTACCACATAGCCCAGGTCTGTAGGAGGCTATGCTGTATCATCTAGGTCATTGTAAGGATACTCTATGATGTTTGCACAAAAAAGGGGCCTAATGATGCATCTCTGAATATATTCCTGTCCATAAGGGACACACAACTGTGGATACATCTGCACAGACATATCTACACAAAGACAAAAACTAGAAATTTTAATTATATATTATTCCCTTTCCAGTAAATTGGAATAAGGTCTCTGTTTCATTTACATCTTACAAATATGTGTTTTATTATAAAATAATTAAAATCAAATAGGAAAGCTCTATCAATACTTTTATTTTGTACACACACTGAAACCATAATTTGTCTACTTTATTTCTATTGTTTTATACAAATATTTTATACTCATAATGCTTTAATATCAGTTTGACTGAATTCTTGGGGACATGTACTAAAATATCTCTGTTAAAATATTTATCCATTTTTTTCTTTAATATATGTTATCAGTGAATGCAAGTTTGAAATTAAACATCTCTAAGCATAAATATTTTTTGGCCAAATATTTATTTCATTGGATATTGCTATAATTCCCAAAGCTTATTTTTGTCTTTGCTTGCTATTTATATTTGCATATTGATGTTTATGTAAGGTACAACATTATATATAGCTGGATCTTTAAAATCCCAACTAATCTTCCTCTATTTTTAATCTTGAATGTTTAGTTTTTATGTAGTTATTTGTCTTAGAGATACGATCAAATTTGTTTTTATTATCTTATTTTGGACTTTCTCACTGTCCCTTATTTTTTTTCCTTTTTATTTCTCTAGCTCTTTTATTGACATTTCGAATTTATTAAAGTTTTAATTTTTCTTCTCATTCCATTTATTTCTCTTTACCAGTAAGAAATAAACATGAAATGTTTCTATCTTGTGGTTCTTCAAGAAATTTTACTGTGCAAATAATTCATAACAAAATGTAAAATTAACATCTTTACCTTCATTTTGAATAATGCAATGGCTAGAGTATAATTTAATTATGATTGCTTACATTCTGACATATTCTTATATTTATGGATTATAAATGTCATCATTTTGTTTGTTGTTTTAGCACCACAGACTACTTATCATTGTTATTATTTTATATAGTCAATCTTTATTTAGATGCACTCACATATTTGCTATGGTTTTTGATCATTAATTCTCCTTACAGTTCTGATTCTCCAGTGCAATAATTTTCTTTCTTACTAAAGCTTATACATTAGAAGTTACTTGGTAAAAGTCTGTTGAGTGTAATCTTGCATTTTGGTTTGTGTAATTCTTATTTTACCCCCACTCTTAAAATAAGTCCCTCTGGATGTACACTTTTGGGTTCTATTATCTTTTTCCAGGACTTGGAAAATGCTATTACCGTGTTTCCCCGAAAATAAGACCTACCCATAAAATAAGCCCTAGCAGGATTCCTAAGCATTTGCGCAATATAAGCCCTACACCGAAAATAAGACATAGTGACAGGCGTGGCTATGCAGCGCATCTGCACAACCCATGCATTTCGTCATGGAGCGGTAAAGAAGATGAGAAGCCCTTCTCATCTGCCCCATCGAGACAGCTGCTATCCCAGAGGTGACTGGAAAGGTGTGGGCTCCCCTGTCAGGTCCTGGCCATCCTGTGCATGCTGCAAGCTGAGGCTTTGAGGGGCGTATCCTCAGTGAAGTGAGGAGCCCGACGCTCCACTTTAGGTATTGTGTGTCCCCAGGGTGAAGAAGGAAAGCTGTGGCTGCCATTTTACTCAGCCCTGTGGGCCTCTCTCATCCCCACAAACACCAGGAGATAGGGGAAAAGCTTCAGCAAGCAGTTTCCTACTGAGCCCAGAGAGATCGTTTCTACTCCACTTGTACAGATTGGACCTAGTGCTCACTGGGTCTCTGATAAATAAGCCAGCCCTGCTCATTTAATGAGAGCTCTATTGCTTGACATGAGAGATTGGGGCCAATGGTTCTAAAGGAAATAGAGTTGCAAGAAATTCAGGATGGAATTCAGGGTTTGGAGGGTTATGATGATGTTCCAGAAGAAGACGACTTAACTATATTTGAATAAATGTAGATTGTTGTACCATACTTAAAAAAAAATAACACATCTCCTGAAAATAAGCCCTTAGGGTATCTTCTTGAGGAAAAATAAATATAAGACCCTGTCTTATTTAGGAGGAAACATGGTATATCATAACTTTTTTTCTTTAAAAATATCTTTTCAGCTAAATTTTTATTTTTTGTAAGTAATCTGTTTTTTATCTCTGGCTGCCTTTATCATTCAATGTTTGTCCTTGGAGAACTTCAGCTTCAGTAAAATGAAGCTGTGTGTGTTGTGTCTGCGTGTATTGTTTACACCTATTTGGAAAGTTTTGGACTATCTGAATCCATTATGCAGTTCCAATATAGAGGCTTTCTTTCAAAGAATCTCAAACAATGGTTGCTTGTTTGTGTTTAGCAATATTTTTAAATTGCTTGCTTTTATTACTTGTAGTATTACATATGCAAGTTTTTTGAAGATTGAATTTAAACTATTTTCCTCCCAAAATATTTTTCTTTCTTCTTCTGCCAGGCATGGAAGTATTATATCAAACTTTAAGTCAAAGTTTTAGTTTGCTTGGGTGTTAATATTTTTATTATTGTTATTTTAACTATAAAGATATTGTTAAATATAAACAAACTCAAGAAAAAATGTGTTTATATTTAGGAATGGTCAAGGGAGCAGTTTTGTTTTCTTTGCATTCATTTTATATTTCCTCCCTTTCCTTAAAGCCAAGATTTAAGACAGGCAAGTATCCACTGTTCATTCTAAGGGACAGGTTTTTTTGTTTCACGCACTGATGGGAATCTGTATCACCTTAAGTATGTCTCAGAGCTGTCTCTTGTACTCTAAAAATACAGTCTAATAATACCAAAGCTCTAAGCTATAATGAATTGGCATATTCTACAGGTTCTAGCTTGAATGCAATTCTTGCCTTGATGCAAGATTACTAATATGTATTCTTGTTTCTGGATTCATTGCATTTCTCTTGTTCTCTCTCTTCAGCTTAACAATATATTTTAAAATATTTTTAACATATATTTTATGCAGCATGTTAAAATAGTCAATATATGTTATCCCAGAGCATTTTTCCAGACATCTAGTCTACCGTATTTCCAGAAACTCAAGACCTGTGTTTATGTAAAACAGTATCCTATTTTATTAGGCACAGCGTATTTTATTCATTCCATTATGTTTTATGTATTAAGAGAGATCAAAGGACTAAGAACCAATTAAGGAAACCAAACCAATTTGGAATTTAAATTGACTTATGAATCCGATTTATGCCAAGTCAATTTAGATTTCTTGAATATAGAGCCTGTGGATTTTCTTTCCTTTCAAATAATATACAGAGGTTTTAGTTGCTTTGTTCCGAATTCTAGCTGTTTATGTTAGAAAGCCCTAAGTAATCAATCATATTAAAAATTTTCATTGTGTTATACTCTGTCCTTAGACAACACACAAAAAAGTAACTAGGAGATAACAAAACTATGGTATTTCCACTGTTTAATCGACATTATGGGTAGAAGGATCTTTTCTAAGTTACTATTTTATGTCTAGAGTTTAGAACTAAATAAATCCAAAATCAGAGATGAGCTTTTGTGTTTAGAGCAAGATATCTTTTTATACAAATTTTATATATTTTTCCAACTATGAAATCTATCTTTTTGAGAGAAAGTTACACAGAAACTTTCAAATATAGCATTCTAAAAATTTCCATGCTAATACATCATAATGTAAACAAATAACAGAACAAATTTGATTAATCATGCCAAAGAAAAAATGAATAATCTTCTTGTTATGTCTATTCAACAGATTATCAAATTTTAGTTGTATAAATAGATAATCAAAATATACAGTCAAAATGTAAGACAAATCTATAAAGATGTGCCAGGAATTTAATTATTAAAAATATTATGTCATATAATTATCTGGTTGTGGGATTTGGAGGCTTTTTTAGATTTTTTTAAATTGCAATTTGGTTTCTTTTTGTTTGGTTGTTGTTATTTGAAATAGCCTCAACAAAGTATCTCCATATTTTTCCCATTTTAAAATCATATTTTCAGCTACTTTAGTAACAAAATTCATTGGTAAATTTGAATATAGTGTCCAAATTTTGAGTGAACAAGGTCACAAATTTGTATTTCATAATAGTACAGTACTTTTGCCAATGTGGCTTTGATAAGACAAAACAACATTATTCCTATGGATCAGTGTGTCATAATCATTTCTATAAATTGTAGATTTATGGTTCCTCAAGATTTACTAATACATACATTAATTTTACATTATTGACCTATTTGCATAAATGTCTACTTTGTATGTCAATTATCCTTACAAACTGCACTATTGTAAGAGGAAATCCCTCCTGTTCAAGTGTTTTCTATACTATATATAAACACTAGAACACTAACATATAATATTTGTGACGGTTGATTTTATGTGTCAACTGGGACACAAGGTACCAGGATATTTTGTCCAACGTCATTCTGGGTGTTTCTGAAAGGATGTTTTTGGATGAGATGAATATTTAAGTCAGTAGAATGGTAAAGCAGATTGTCTTGCAGAATGTGGATGGGCCTTACCCAATCAGTTTAAGCCTTGAGTAGAAGAAAAATGCTGACCTTCTCTAAGTAAGAGAGAATTCTTCCTGTTGCTGGCCTTTCAACTGGGACATTGACTTTTTTGTCCTGTCTTCAGACTTGCACTAAAATATCAGCTGTTCCTGAGTCTTGAATCTGCCAACCTCAGACCAGTATTGCATCATTGCCTCTTCTGATTCTCAGGCCATCAGGTTCCAACTGAAACTAATCCGTCAGCTCTTCTGCGTCAGCTCTTCAGCTTACTCATTCACCCTGTAGATCCTGGGACTTGTCAGCCACCATAATCATGTGTGCCGTTTCCTTATAATAAATCTCATCATATACATAAACATTCTATTAGTTCTGCTTCTCTAGAGAACCCTAATGCAATGTCACAAATGTATCAATTGGGAAAATTGTATGATTGATTGTCCTATTTATATTATTTTGTAGGGGAGCAAAAGATGTCATCATAAACATAAATCAAGGCAAAGTTTTGTGACTACAATTTAAAGTGGGTGGAAAATTTTAAATGCCCCCTTTTCATGGTATATTTTTTCCTTGAAAGTGTTCCTAGCAGTTATATACATCGAAGGCTAATAACATACTTCAGCTTTTACACTGTACATTTGATAAAAAATATAAACATATAAGCCACTAATGTCAGATAACACATTATCTCATAATCTTTTATACATTTAGATTACCAAAGGAATTAGATCTTGAACTGTTCTGCTGAAACAGAGGCATTTGACTTTAACTTATTGATTCATTTTCATGATTTTTATGATAACTCTATGCAATTAAGCAAAGGGAAATTGTAAAATGGAGCTCTTTATATTATGTAAAATATGAGAAAGTGCTAACTTCTGACCATAATAGGTTTTTTAAAAAAAGTAAAGTAATTAATGGAACTGTTATACATATTCTTGTTATAAATATTCTGCAAAATACAAATCAAATAAATCACAGAGTTTATGAAGAAATTAAAATTTAAGCAGATGTTACTGAAAACATATTTGAGGTGTTTATCTTAGCTTAATGTTTGCTAAAACCAAAACAGAATGCAAATGGCTGCTCATTTATAAGATGCTTATTAAATACTTCTTTTTTTCCTGCGACCATAAGTTAATCAGGCAACACACAGCCCACATTTCTGGGCATTTATAACAAAAAAGGAGTTTTCATTATTTGAATATCAAACAAATACAACATACTACACTTGAAAAGCTTTTACAAGCTTTAAGCATTTTCCAGGTTTCACCAGGGCAACTCCACTTCCTAATTTGTTTGGTGTACATATTTCTGCTAAAGAAACTAATACCTTCCTTACCATCAGTTCTGTACTGTCTTTGGATTATTATACATTCCCCAAATATAAAAAAAATGTAAATGTATGTGACTCTCATCTTACTCCTTAAAGATGTCTTCAATGCACTCATTCTTGTCCTGGTCTCAGTCCCCCTGTATCTCAAGTGATTTTCTATATTGACAATTTCCAGATTTTCCTGGTGACAAAAACTCCAGTCTATCTCTTCCTTCTATAGTTGGCATTCACTTGGCATGGCCTAGATATTAATCTGTTCCTTCCTGACTGTGCTATACAGCTACCACTATTCTTGTTTTTTTTTTTTTTTCTCAGAGAAGTACATACCATAAATGGGATGATTTCTCTCTGATTTGACTTTCAGTGGGCTCTCTTTCTTTCCTTGTATTCTTTGGTGTACCTCTTGCCACTCTGTTGCATGATCCTTGATTCACTTTTCATCTTGTTTTCCATTAAAGTCTATGCTACTCCCATCATTTTCACTTCAGAATCTCTCTTCTTTTTTTTTTTTTCCTTCAAAATCACTGTTTTTGCCTGACACTTTTTTTTTTCTATATATATTAGTTGGCCAATTAATTTCTTTCTATTTATAGTAGAGATGGGGTCTCGCTCTTGCTCAGGCTGGTCTCGAACTCCTGAGCTCAAACGATCCGCCCACCTCGGCCTCCCAGAGAGCTAGGATTACAGGCTTGAGCCACCGCGCCTGGCCTTGCCTGACACTTTTACTGCATCTTTGTTTACTGCAGCTCCACACTCAATAACCCCAAGTGCTTGATTCTGTGGCTCCTGTTTCACTGGAACAATGACATGAGTATTTTTTTAAAAATTTCTTTTTGATTTAGCAGTTTTCTTAGATACTTAGGATTCTGTTGCCATCCTCCTCTTTGTCCTGTTCTTGCTGGTATGAATTTGCCTATTTTATTCCAACTACTTCTCTGTACCGCAGTTAAGTTGATTTTTCTCAAACTTCTACCATTGTCTGCCTTGAAAGTTTAACTGATCCGGTATCTCAGAATCTTCTATGCTATTATTTTCTTTATCTAGCATCTCTGATTTTTGATTCGTGGTCACATAAGAAAGTTTCTCAAGTATAGTTACAGCTATTAATATTTCTCATCCTCAGAGAAAGCCAATACATTGCAATGAAATTATTTTTTAAAACACTTTATATCCTGGATATTTTAATCTCTATTAATAATTTATAATAAGAATCCACCTAAACATGTTCTTCAATAACAAGAGGTGAAAAAAACAAAAACAAAAAGACTTCAGCTAAAGGCCATGAACAGCCTCCTGTGAAAGATTCAAAAGTTTCTAAGGATGTCAAGTTTGAAATGAGAGACTCTCTTCTCAACTTTGGTGCATTTTCACTTTTTGCCATATTATATAATTCCTTTTTTTTTTTTGACATAGTCTCACTTTGTAGCCTTGGCTAGAGTGCTGTGGTGTCAGCTAGCTCACAGCAACCTCAAACTCCTGGGCTCAAATGATCCTCCTGCCTCAGCCTCCCGAGTAGCTGGGACTACAGGCACGCACCACCATGCCTGGCTAATAGTTTCTATTTTTAGTTGTTTGCCTAATTTTCTTTCTATTTATAGTAGAGATGGGAGTCTCGCTCTTGTTCAGGCTGGTCTTGAACTCCTGAGCTCAAGCAATCCTCCCGCCTTGGCCTCCCAGAGTGCTAGGATTACAGGCGTGAGCCACCTCTCCCAGCCTTATAATTCTTTTCTTGAAATAATACATGGCATTATCTTAGCATAAATTTTTTGTCTTTTTCAAGCAATCTAAGAAATTCTTATTCCAGCCATATAAGACAATAATAAAATTCTGGCCCTCAAACTGTTTGAGTAACTTAGTAGAGCTTCATTAAAGAAATTAATCATCCCTTATTAGTTATAACATTAAAATATTATTACTTAGTCTGCTAAGTAGATTGTTATACTGAGGTTCAAATTCAACTAAAATCATAATGAAAATTTATATATCCACATTTCAAGTTTGATGAACAAATAATATACAAATCTCTATGTACATTAGGATCTGCTCTCCTTTCTAGCATATTTATATAACCAAGAATGCAGAAAAACTGAAAGGATAATCATATATTTCAACTTATATTGAGTAAAACCAAAATGAGTTTTTCTGATTGGCTCTCAAAACTATCAAAGCACTCCCAAAGTTTATGGCTAGAGGCCATGGTATACTGTCAAATTCTTCCTATGTTTTCCAGAACTCTTCATCAGTTAAAGTAGTGTAAGCTTTTGCTGTCTTCATTAGTAGCACTTTATTTCATTCTTTTCTTGGATAGTATTTAGTAATATCAATGATAATTTTTTTTTTAAATTTCTACTACAGTTCTTTTAGGCCCAAAGTTAAAATTTTATAAGATCACATTCTTGATATTGTTTGTAAATTTTGTATTCAAGAAATATTGTCTATAACTTTCTAGAACCACAACTTATGTTTACTATTTAGAAATAACAGTTGGCTGATGATACCACCAAGATCTCGCATATACTTTTCTGATATTTTTTAACTGGATATTCTCAATATTCTGTTCAGGGGGTCTGACAGTGGCATGTGTTTAGGTTTACAATGAACTTTGTGAAGGAGGTGAAGAAGTCATTCCTGCTGACATCACATTGGAACTGCTTCCACACTACGGCATTGGTTTTTTTTTTTCTTCCTCATTCTTATTCCTCCTCCTGCTCTTAACATGATCCTCTCAATGTCCCTGCTCCCAGTGCCCCAGGGATGTAGCTCTGACTTAGCTGCTGCTGCTGCTGGTAGCATTTCTATCTTACCTATTTCTAACATTCAACTCAGGGCCTTACTGTAAACTTAATATTTATGTCACAGCAGTGCTTCCCAAATTGTCTGATTCTAATATGTTTATCCCCTTGGATGCTTCCCAAATATGCAAATTCCTAGAACCCAAGACCAGTTGAATCCAAATTACTTAGATTTGGATCTACAATTTAAGAGTTTAATAAAATTTTTATAAACAAAATGTTTGAGGAATACTGTACTTGTGAGTGCAGCAATATCTGCCATTACCTTTACATCAACTTTCTTTGGAAAAAAAAATTATCTTATTCACTTTCAATCTTCCCCAAATGGGAAATCTGTTTGAGTTGCTAGCCATTATTTAATATGGCCACGGTTAGGAAGGACACTCCTTCTACCAGCAAAACCAGCGGTCTAAGGCCAGCCTGCAGTGGCTGCTTTGATCTCAAACACCCATTTTTTACCCATTCAGCTATAGTCATGAGATACAGGAACAAATGGTATAAAGCTTAGTATTTTGGGCCTCCACCTATGGAAGTCTGTTGTCTGGGAAACGGATTGTAGGTATGACTTATGATTTTTTTTTTAATACACCTGAGAAGACTGTTACATAAGACTGAAATACATAGAAATGAAATGACTTTCCCATTTGTAGAAGAGTGGAAAATGAGAGAAATATGGAGGAAAAAGAGATAAATATATATCTGGGATTGAAACTAAAACTGTAGAGGTTTGGTTTTTGTTTTGCTTTGATATTTTCTTTTCTTAATCCCCTTGGATGTAGAAAGGGTCTATCTGTCTGTGTAATTGTATGTGTGGTCATACCCTTCATTTCCCATCTGGTTGACGAATCAAATCAAAGCACTAGATTAGGTATTAGAAGAGACTTTCACTGGTGGAGGCAAAGGAAGAGCCCTCCACAAAGGATAAATTTATAGCTAGTTCAGTCAAGGTGTTAGAAGTCAGAGTGACAGCCAAACACACGTAGTAATTCTCTAAAAATAGCAGTGCTGATTTAACATCACATCAGCACAGTGCCCGTGCACAAGGACAGGACTAGAAGCAGTCACTATTCTTAGTAAGTTTTTGCCTTCAGTGAACAATGCAAAGTAGTTAAGCTGCTCAGGAGAAGGGGAAGGTGAACTTGAGACACAGAATAGAAAAGTATTATATTATTGTCTGAGTAATGTATTCACCTATTCAACAAATCTTTATTGAGTACTTATTATATTCTAGACACAGTTCTAGGAAATAAGTATATTACCATCTGTAGTAGTGAATGAAATGAAAAGAATATTTGCCTTCATGGAACATGCATGGATCAAGACGTGTGAGATAATTAAACAAATATTCTGATATTTCTATGCTAAGTAGAAGCAAAAGAAAAATAAATAATTGGAATATGTTAGAAAGATAAAAGGAAACATAATTTAAATAGAGGGTAGAAAGTTATAGAAAGGTTCTTTTCATAATTGTTATTTGAACTGACATCTGAAGAGAGTCTGAGTTATTCAGGTGAGAGAAAAGATGCTGTGTGAAGTTTTGTTCAAGCAAGAATTTTCTAATTAAAATGGACTGAAAAAAACCCAAAGGCAACTAGACCACTGTGAGATGCATTATTCATAACCTTAAAAGAATACTACTACTTAGCATTTTAAAATATTTATATCAACCTTATTTTTAAATGAGAATTACAAATCTATAATCTATAAAATTTCCATTTGGACAAAAAATAATCACCTAAGTAATGACAGATGAATCAACATTACCTTGGAAGAACAACAAAAGAGTCGTCAGCTGGTTTTTGTGGTTCTGATGTTTAACAATGAGAGGAAGTCCAGACAAAGGAAAGAAAATGTGGAAAAGCCTTTGATGGGTAGATGTTTCTTATTTGACCAAAGAAAGTTGTAGACCAGAAAAATCTCTTCATAGAAAGGATTCTTGGAGTCATTGAGAATACCTTTCTAAGGAGCAGGAAGAAAAGGAGTCCGTTCAATACACAGTTCCTTAGCTCCAACAATATAGGAAGTTGAATTTGAGTTCATGAATGGAAGAATGAAACCTGGTCAAGAAAGTAAGAATATTAGAAAAAGGAAGAAAAAAAATGTCATCTTCCCTAAGGAGAACTATACAAAAAGTGCTCCGTTAGGTGCTTTAACTAGAAGCATCACCAGCAAGTTCAAAAGTTTTGATTTTTTGTTCTAATGAATTTATCTCTAAGTAATATCTAAAGGGCATAGCTAGCTCAGTTCATTTTTTCATAGATAACTTCAGCACTTACTAGTTTTTATGACTCCTTTTTCCTCCACTCCAACTTTATTGAGGTATAATTGACAAAAATGGTGCCTATTTAAGGTATGCAATATGACTATTTGATATATGTGTACATTGCTAAATGATTACTACAATCAAGTTATCAGCACATTCATCACCTCATAGTTATCTTTTTTCTTTCATTTCCTTTTTAGTGGTGAGAACACTTAAGATCTACTCGCTTATCAAATTTCAAGTACAAACACAGTTTCATTAACTATAGTCACCATACTGTACATTAGTTTCCAAGAACTTACTCATATTATAACTGAAAATTTGTTGTTTTTTTTTTGGCTAACATCTCCTCCTTCTTTATCCCCCTCCCCCAACCCCTATCAACCACGATTCTAGTCTCTGCTTCTATGAGTGTGACTTTTTTAGATTCCACATGGTGAAGTAATACAGTATTTGTCTTTCTGTGCCTGGTTTATTACAGTTAGTGTAATGTCCTCTAGTTTCATACATATTGTTACAAAAGGTAGGCTTATATCTTTTCTATTGCTAAATGTTTCACTGAATATATATATATATGTGTGTGTGTGTGTTTATATATTAATATATATACATGCCACATTTTCCTTATACACTCATTGACAGATGCTTATGTTGTTTACATATCTTTGCTGCCCCATATGCTGATGAGAAAAAAATGTATATTCAGTAATTTCTGGGTAGAATATTCTGTAAATATCTGTTGGCTTAATTTGTTCTCGAGTACCATTGAAGGCCAGTGTTCCTTCATTCATTTTCTGCTTCAGTGATCTGTCCAGTTCTGTCACTGGAATGTTGAAGTCCCCAGAAATTAAGATGCTACTATTTCATTCTTTATTTAGATCTAACAAATTTGCTTTATAAAGCTGTGAGCTTCTGTGTTAGGTGCATATATCTTTAGAATTATTAAAATTTCTTGTTGCATCCCTCCCTTTACCATTATATAATGACCATGTTTGTCTTTTTATGCCATTATTCATTTAAAATGTATTTTATCTGATATCATGCACTTTTGGTTTCCATTTGTGGAGATTTTTTTTTTCCATCCCTTCACCTTGAATATGTGTGAATCCTTGTTCCTTGTGGTTTAAATTTGTGCTTGGAGACCATGACTATTTGGGTTGTGTTTTTCATCCATTCAGCCAGTTCTTTGTCTTTTGAGTGGTGCATTCAGACCATTCATGTTGAGTGATCGGGCCAGTGCTGGGGCATCTTTGTGTGCAGTGGTGGGTAGGTTCCTAGGGTGAGTCCCTCTCCATGGAGATGGGTGTTGCATGATATTGCTCTGCCTTGGTCTCCTCATGGTGGTGGGAGTTGCTGTTTTTCAAGGCAATCTAGGCAGTGGCCACAGGTATCAGAGTTGCAGGTGTTTGCTCAATCCAGGTCTAGGTGCTATATGGTGAGGGTTGGCTTATGGCTAGCAGGTCTGTGGTGTAGAACTGGATTGCAGCCATGGCATTGAATGGTGCTGTGGTGGCATGACCTGCTGGCACACATTACTAGGGATCTTGTTCTGCTGATTAGCAAACAGGATCAATGGAGTGTTTCCTGCTTGTTGTCGCCTAGATTGACAGTGGCATGGGCCTAGGTGTGGCAGTACATAGGCTGGGGTGCTTGTTACATTTGCTGGGGTGCAGGGCTGCAGAGGCTGGGCCTCTGGATGGCTGAGACTCTCACTTAACACAGGTTCCAATGAGGCTGCTACTGTGAGACCCCTTGAGCTCTTCTCAAGTTCTCTGGTGCAGTGGGGGAGCCTGGCTCCCAGTCACAGGCATGCAAGTGTGTCTCCTCTCCTTGTTCCTTCCCCATTCAGCAAGAAATGATGTTGGGGCGGCTGCATCAGAGCTTATCCCTATGTAGACCAAGAGCTGTGGACCTGAGAACTCAGAGTGGCATCAGCTGTGGCAACCTGGGAACCAAAGCTAGCAGGACCCTGCTGAGCCTGCTCTCTGATGCGACTTCTCTATACAGTCTTCAAACAGCACTCTGATTAGCATGGAGGCTCACAGTGGTTGGGGAGCTCCTCACAGGTAGAGTCACAGTGTCTTCATGGGGCCCTGGGGCCCTGGGGCTCTCTCCTGTATCACTTCTTCACATGTAGAGGTCTCCCCCAGGTACCTTCTAATCTTGGCAAGTGGATCTTTCTGTCCCTATCTCCCTCACTCTGAGTGTCCACTGTTAGTCCTCGGATGATCTACAATGCTCTCTCCAAGAGGGTCCATCTGCAGGTGAGCATCTACTTGCAGTTTTCCATCCTGTCCCAGAGAATGGCATGTGCAGGCTGCTTCTACTTGGCCATCTTGACCCCTCACTCCATATATCTCTTCAAGATATTGATTTCATTTCCTTTGTGTATATATTCAGAAGTGGAATTACTTGGTCATATGGTAGTCTTATTTTTAATATTTAGAGGAGCCTCCAAATTATTTTCTAAAATGGCTTTACCAATTTATATTTCCTCTGACCATGTACAGGGGTTCTCTTTTTTCCACACTTTTGCTAACACCTATCTCTTGCCTTTTTGATAATAGCCATCCTAACAAATGTGAGATGATATCTCTTATGATTTTGATTTGCTTTTTTTCTGATGATTAGTGGTGCTGAGCACCATTTCATATACCTCTTGGCCATTTGTGTGTCTTCTTTGGAAAAAGTATCTATTCAGTTATTCAGGTTTTTTGCCCATTTTTTAATCTGGGATATTTGTGTTTTTACTATTGAATTGTTTGCGTTCTCTATACATTTTGGATGTTAACTACTTATTAGATAATTTGGTTTGCAAATATTTTATCCTATTCTATATGTTGCTTTTTTATTTTGTTGACTGTTTTCTTTGCTGTGAAGAAGTTTCTAATTTGTTGTAGTCCTTCTCAGGTTTTTTTTTTTTTTTTTTTTTTTTTCCAGTTTCAGGTTTTACATTTAAGACTTTAATCCATTTCGAATTAAGTTTTGTATATAGTGTAAGATATGGGTCCAATTTCATTCTTTTGCAAAGTGGTTATACAGCTTTTGCAGCATCACTTATTGAAGAGACTTTCTTTTCCCCAATGTGTATGGTTGGTCCTTTGTCAAATATTATTATCTGTATCTGTGTGGGTTTAATTCTGGTATCTCCATACTCATGCATTGGTCTATGTATCTATTTTTATGCCAGTATCATACTGATTCAATTACTAAATATTAGTAATATTTTTTGAGGTGAGGACGTGTGCTGCCTCTTGCTTTGTTTTTCTTATCCAAGATGGCTTTGGTTATTTATGGTTTTCTGTGATTCCATATGAATTTAAGACTATTATTTTTACTGTGAAAAAATTTCACTGGAATTTTGATAGTGATTACAGTGAATCTGTAGATTGCTTTAGGTAGCATGACTCTTTTATCTTTATTTCAGAATATTACGGGGCTGCAAAGGCTTTGGTTACATAAAGTGCCTTTGCACCACCCAAGTCAGAGCTATAAGCATGCCTACCCCCAGACAGCATGTACCACTCCTCGTAGGTGTGAATTAACCCATCCCCTCCTCCCTCTCCCACGTGCCTGACACCCAGTGAATGTATTTTCCATATGTGCACATAAGTGTTGATCAATTAGTACCAATTTAATGGTGAGTAGATGTGGTGCTTATTTTTCCATTCTTGTGATACTTCACTTAGAAGAATGGGCTCCAGCTCCATCCAGGATAACACAAGAGGTATTAGTTCACTGGTTTTTATAGCCGAGTAGTATACCATTAAGTGTGTATATATGTGTGTAAATATATACACACACATACCACATTTTGTCAATCCACTCGTGTGAGCACTTGGGTTGTTTCTACATCTTTACAATTGTGAATTGTGCTGCTGTAAACATTTGAGTGAAGATGTCTTTTTGTATAGCATGCCTTATGTAATAATTCTTCCTATCCTAGAATGTGCATATCTTTCCATCTATTTGTGTCTTCAATTTCTTTTATCAATATCTTATAGTTTCCAGTGTATTAATCTTTCACCTCTTTGATTGAATTTATACCTAAATATTTTTTTCATTTTCATAGGATTGTTTAATAATTTCTTTTCAGACAGTTTGTTGTTAATATATAGAAACACTGCTTATTTTTGTGTGCTGATTTTGATTCTGCTACTTATTAAATTTTTCTTCATAATAGTTTTTTTTTGA
The DNA here is from genome assembly GCA_008750895.1 of Mirza zaza. Lineage (NCBI taxonomy): Eukaryota > Metazoa > Chordata > Mammalia > Primates > Cheirogaleidae > Mirza > Mirza zaza. The sequence goes on from VSMD01082289.1 coordinate 45,222, forward strand.
TCACATCTTTAAAATTTTATATATATGTTATCTGCAAACAATGACAAGGTAACTTCTTCCTTTCCACTGTAGATACTTCATGTTTTAATCTGTTTAAGTTGCTTTAATAAACTACCATAACTGGGTAGCTTATAAACCACAAAAATTAATTTCTCACAATTTTGGAGACTGGATGTGCAATATTAAAGCAGCAGCAGATTCAGTATCTGGTACAGGTCTGTGTTCTGATTCACAGATGGCACCTTCTAGCTGTGTCCTCATATCATGGACAAGACACTGAAACTCCCTGAGGCTTATTTTATAATGACATTGATCCCATTCATGAGGGCACAACCCTGAAATATTCAAATCATAGCACTTTAATTTATCTTTCCCTTTTTCTTTTCTGCCTAATTACTCTGGCTAGGATTTTTGATATTATGATGAATAGAAGTGGCAAGAGTGGAAATTTTTGTTTTGTTCCTGATTTTAGAGGAAAAGCTTTCCACTTTCCACTGTTGAGTATGATGTTAGTTATGCGTTTGTAATATGTGGCCTTTATTTTGTTGAAATGCACTGCTTGTATACTTAATTTGTTGACAGTTTTTATAATGAAAGAAAGTGAAACTTTTTCAAATGCTTTTTCTGTATCTGTTGAGATGATCGTATAGTCTTTATTCTTCATTCTATTAAAGTAGTATATTATATTTTCTAATTTGGTTACATTGAATCATATTTGCATCCCAGGCATAAAAAACTCTTGATAATGGTGAATGAATATTTTAATGTGCAGTTAAAATCAGTTTTCTAGCATTTTGTTGAAGATGTTGAAGATGTATCTATGTTTATTAGGGGTATTGGTCTGGAATTTTGTTTTCTTATAGTTTCTTTATCTGGCTTTGGGATCACGGCAATTCTGCCTTTATAAACTGAGTTTGTTTAGAAGAAGAAGTATTCCATCTTCTTCATTTTTTGGAAGGCTTTGAGAATGGGTGTTAATTCTTCTTTCAGTGTATGATACACTTCCCCTGTGAAACTATCTGGTGTTGGGCTTTGTTTGTTGGAAGACTTTTTATTACTGTCAATCCCATGCAGTGTACTTTTATTTCAGAAAATGTATTCTCAGCTTCAGAATATTAATTCGGGTATTTTTTGATCTTTCATTGCTCTCATTATCAAGATAATGCTTTCCTTCACCTTCCTGAATATGCATAGTGTACTTTAAATAGCTCTTTAATGTCTTTGGCTACTATCTTTAAAATCTCTACCATTCCTGAATCTATTTCAACTAATTAATTGATTTCCTTACTATGATTTGAGTAATTTTACTTCTTTGTATGTCTGCTAATTTTTTTTTATTAAATGCCAAACAGTGGATATTCTACATTGTTGAAAGCTAAATACTTAGTGTTCTTTTAAATATTGTTGACTTTGTTCTGGAATTCAGTTATGTTACTAGGAAATGCTTGATTCTAAAGAGGTTTGCTTTTAAGCTTTGCTTGTAGATCAAACAAGGTCTAGGGCTCCTTTGGTGCCACTACAAAGGCCATATCCTTCTCAGAACTTGATACTCAATACTTGGTACTTCTTATGTTAGGAGGTCTGTCTACTTTGACTCATAAGTACCTGAACTATTTGCAGCCCTCCTTGAGCTCTGAGGATTTCTCTATGTGCTACTTTTCAGTGGTTCTTTTTGTGGCTCTGTTGTTTCTTTTCATGCATGATCTGTTCAATATTCAGCTAAATACTTGAGAGGAACTCTCTTTGGAACTCCAGAGTTCTCTCTGCAGCCTTCTCCCCTCTGGTACTCTTGTATGTGATCTCTGGATGTATGGGCTTACTTGAGCTCTGAATCCTGTGTTCTCAACCCAGGAAAACTACTGGTCTTTTTACTGTTCCTATTCTACATTGATGCTGCTTCTGTCTGTAAACTCTCTCTGCAGTTAGCTCAGCCAGTACATAATTCATCTTATTTATTTCTGTTCTTTCAGGAGTTGATGTCCTGTATTACCTATCATCCTATATATGAAAACTCTTGCTTCCTGAATTTTGTCTAGTTTGTTAGTTATTTAAGGTGAAATAATGTGTTCCATTTTACTCCATCATGGAGCAAAGTGGAATTCTCAAGATCATCTGAAAATTAATTTGCTAAAATTTCTCATCTATTTGTTTAGTGAAATATACTTTGCAAGGAAGAAACCATTTCACACATATTTTCCTACTCCAAAAACTCTAAACTTAGAGATTTTAATAATGGATGAGTTCATGAAAATATCAGTTAGTTTATCTTCATCAGTTAAAGCACCACAAATTTCATTAACAAATTTAACCAAATATCCCTCTGGACAGAAATGATAATAAAAAAATGGCAGTTACACATAACAAACCGAATGAATTTCATAATGTTGGACCAAAGAGGTTATATACAAAAGAATACATATTGTGTGAGTCCATGTCTGTAAATATTAGAAATAAAGCAAAATTAATCTGTGGTATTAGAGGTTAGAATCATATTTACTTCAGAGACACATGAAAAAGTGTGGTTACTGAATGGGACATAATGAAAGCTTTCTTGGGTCCGGTAATGTGTCTGTCAATATAGCTTGCAAATACTTTCTCAAGCTATGTTTAACTTAAAGGAATTTGTTATATTTTCATCACATAAAGATTTTAATTTGTGTCTAGTGAAATTTAGAAGTATTTGGAACTTTTTGGATTTAAGTTTGTAGTCTTGAAAAACATTTTAGGTTTATTTTTTATAATTAGATTTAAATCTGTGCTCCATCTGAAATAAATGTTGAGCACAGGAGGGAGATAATTTCTTTTTTATTACATTTACATTGTTTTTTTGTCAATGGAAATCTACTTAGTCCAAAACTATTTTTGTTCCTCAAAGATTCAAAGTGTCACATTTTCCTTTTTCAATTCTACTCAAATATTCCTGCTAAAAATGACTACATAAATAAATAAATATTAACATTTTGTTTGAAGGCATGTGAGAAATAAGGCCATATTGAAGAAATACTGGCCAAGATCACAAAGATAGACAACAGCCCAGAGGTAACCTTCTGGGTGGGAGGGGGGCACTATGTGAAATCTGTGGGTTGGATCCTGAAATGTTTCAACCTAGGGGTAAACATAATACATAAACATACAATAATTCTTTCTGGAAGAAGATGTCCTTATCCTACCTGTCATATTTATTTACTACAAAGAATTGCACAAATCTAGCACATAATAAAATAAGTCAGACATATAAGCAGCTCGTATAGCATGAATGAAACCCAAGGAAAGAAACAGACCTTGGAAACAGAACAATATAGGTTCCGCTTATTGGTATTCTCTACACAAGATTTAATATAATTGTTTTCTATGTCTAAAGAATTAAAAGGCAAGATAGAAAAATTTTATAGAGAAATAGATGCTATAAAAGGGAATCAAGTAGAAATTCTGGCCGGGCACAGTGGCTCACACCAGTAATCTTAATCATCTGGGAAGTTGAGGTGGGAGGATCGTTTGAGCTTAGGAGTTTGAGGTCAGACTGAGCAAAAGTGAGACCCTGTATCTACCAAAAATAGAAAAAATTAGCCAGGTGTCTTAGTGGATGCCTGTGGTCCCAGCTACTTAGGCTGAGGCGGGAGGATCACTTGAGCCCAAGAGTTTGAGGTTGCTATGAGCTAGGCTTACACCATGGCTCTCTAGCCTGGGTAATAGAAGGAAACCTTGTCTCAAATTAAAAAAAAAAAAAAAGAAAAAGAAAGGTAGAACTTCTAATCCTAAAAAACATAATAACCAAAATCAAGAAGTCAAAAATTGATTGTAATAGCGGACCAGCTTCAGATACAAAACTTGACTAATTATTGAGGTATAGTCCACAGGAAAATATGCAAGATGAATAATGAATAGACAAAACTATAGAGGAAGTTTTCAATAAATGTAGCAGTACCTTATATTATGGTTTGGAAAATGAAATATGATTATAATGTGAATGTTCCAAACAGAATCTTAGGATCAAGGTTATTCCAACCCAAATATTATGGATTTATTTTACATATACATGTATGGAATTGGAAAGGCTGGCTCTAAATTTTATATAATGTTTTAAAGAGCAAAGAGTAGTCAATATATTTTAAAAAGAAATGAGAGTAGTAGTTCTACTTGAAATAAAGATTTATCGCAAGACTAGTAATTTTAAAAATGTCCCATTGGTACAAGAATCATTATGTAAACAGTGGAAACAGCATAAAGACTATAGAGATAAATTTACATAAAAATATACGTGGACTTGTTGCAAAGCTGGAGTAATGGCATGTTCAATAGTCACACTAGTCTTCTAATCCATAGCAAAATATGGAAGAAGGCCCACAGATTTTCTGGTTGCCTGGACAGAACCTATTTCTGTGTATTTAAAAGCAAGTCTAGTTTAGCAATTTATTATTATTGTTGTTGTTGTTATTTTAATTAGAGTTTCAACTTTAGGAATGAAATGCCTGAGTTAAGAACTTGATTCTGCTGCTTATCGGCGCTGTAGCTGACAATGCTGTTCTGTCACCCGCATTACTATTTTGTGCCTACAGCTTCTCCACTCACAATCTAGTGTCCTTTCCGGTTTCAACAGGCAGATTGCAGCTTTGAGCATCTTTAGCCAGCTTTACCCATATCCAGAAAGACCCACAAATGCCTGGGAATTTATAACCCTAGATTACCCTAAATGAATTACTGGCGGGTGTAAAGGAATCAGGTTAAAACTTCTGTCTGTGGGACTTTATGTGATATCTCACTCACGCTGGGCATTCTCTCCTTTGCGGTGCTGCTTCTCCTGCACTCTGTCTGATTCTTCCTGTGACCACTATGACCACCTCTTTAATAAATCCCTTGCATAGGAATCTTTATATGTGTCTGTTTCTAAGAAACACAACCTAAGACACTACGTAACATTAAACTAGTTATGTTGTTTCTTCAGTTTCTTTCACTGCAAAAAAGGCAATTTTGCAGTGAAAGAATACCCCTCTCAGAAAGTTATTTGTTTTTTGTTTTTATTTCAGCATATTATGGGGGTACAAATGTTAAGGTTAAGTATATTGCCCATGCTCCCCCTCCCACCCTCCAGACACCCAATAAATGTTATTCCTATATGTCCACTTAAGGGTTGATCCATTAATACCAATTTGCTGGTGAGTACATGTGGTGCTTGTTTATCCATCCTTGAGATACTTCACTTAGTAGAATGGGTTCCAGCTGTATCCAGGAATATACAAGAGGTGCTATATCACCATTGTTTCTTAAAGCTATATAGTACTCCATGGTATACATATACCACATTTCATTAATCCACTCATGTACTGATGGGCACCTGGGTTGTTTCCACACTTTTGCGATTGTGAACTGTGCTGCTATAAACATTCGAGTGCAGGTGTCCCATTTGTAGAGCGTCATTTGCTCTTTTGGGTAGACCCCCAGTAGTGGAATTGCTGGATCAAATGGTAGATCTACTTGTATCTCTTTAAGATATCTCCATATTGCTTTCCACAGAGGTTGAACTAGTTTGCAGTCCCACCAGCAGTGTAGGAGTGTTCCTCTCTCTCCACATCCACACCAACATTTATTGTTTGGGGACTTTTTGATAAAGGCCATTCTTATTGGAGATAAGTGATATTTCATTGCAGTTTTGATTTGCATTTCCCTGATGATTAGAGATGTCGAGCATTTTTTCATGTTTGTTGGCTTTTATTATGTCTTCTTTTGAAAAATTTATGTTCATGTCCTTTGGTCACTTTTTGATAGGGTTGTTTGATTTTTTCTTGCTGATTTTCCTGAGTTCTAAATAAATTCTCGTTATCAGCCCTTTATCAGATGTGTAGCTTGCAAAATTTGAATTAAATGAGATAATGCACCAAAGACAATTTGCACAGAGCTGGGAATGCATATTACATAAATGTTTGCTTTATATCAGTTAGATAACACTTGAATCCTTCAGTGATTGTATTAGTCAGGTTCTTCAGAGAAACAAAACCAATAGGAAATATATAGTAATAGATATATAAAAGATGATTTTTATGGGAACAGGCTCAAATGATTATGGAGGCTGAGAAAGCCCACAATGTGCTATCTACAAGCTGGAGACACAGGAAATCTGGTGGTGTAATTCAGTTTGAGTTCCAAGGTCTGAGCATAGGTAGCTAATTACGCACCTCTCAGTTCCAGTCCACAGGCCTGAGAACTTGGAGCTCCCATGTCCCAAGGTAGGAGATGATGGATGTCTCAGCTCCAGAAGAGAGTGAGTTTGCCCTTCCTCTGCCTTTTTGTTCTCCCAAGCCTTCAGTAAGTTGAATGCTCCCATGTACGTTGGTAAGGACAGATCTTCTTTACTCAGTCTACTGATTCAAATATTAATCTTTTCTGGAAACACCTTCAAAGACACACCCAGAAATAATGTATTAGCAGCTATTTGGGCATCTCTTTACCCAGTTAAGTTGACATATAAAATTAAGCATCACAGTGCTAAATCAATAACTCTGTAGAATTTTACTTTTTTGGTTAGATCTAGTATCTTTAGGTAGATAACAAGGGACCTCCAAGACTCTCCTAGGGGACAACAGTTGGTGCTTTGCCTTGGTGCTGCTCAAGCAATTGCCCCACCTGGGAAGGGGGACAAGGTGGGCCATCTTGGTGCTGCCCCACCTTAAGCCTGCCCCAAGCAACTGCACACCTGGGGAAAGGAGGAACCTCATCTATAGAAGACTGCGGGCAACCCCAGCCCACAGGCCAGCAGCCCACAGGCCAGGCAGCCCAGGCACAGCAGGAATTGGAAAATGACCCAAAGTAACCTAAAGCTAATTATCATGTCATTAACTATCAATCATAGTGGTTCACAGTTGATGACGTCTGAACCATGAGGAGGGCCCAATCCAGACATTATAAAACAGGATCCCAGACCATGATTAGAGTTCTCCTGTTACAAGAAGCGAGGCCCGTTCACTGTTCTGTGGCGACTGCATCTTGCTCTTGCTCTGCAAACCTATCTTGTCTTTCCTCAATAAACATTATTTCTTGCTTGCCCTGCTTTTGGAGTGTCTGGTCACTCTTTGTCCAAGAGCACATCAAGTACCGAGACCAGACAAGATTACAAATCCCCAAGCCTGAGAGTATTACCTCGCAGTTTATGTGTTATGCCTGTTTTCCAGATTCAATAATTAGTTATATTGCACTTTTTGTCTATTTTATTGTGTGAATAACTTTGAGGAAGGATGGTATGTTACTGTGTTATTCTTGAATAAATATCTAATCAGTTTTAATAAGAATTGATTTTACTAAACTTTCCCCCTTAGGGCTTATGAAAACATGCAGTTATGAAAAAATCAAAGTCTATTGTTTCTCTATTTTCCTTCATCTAAAAATGGTCTAAGAAAGGATGTAAGTCCAGGAGATGAATGAACAAAGAGTACAGAATGCTCTTTTATTTTTTAATATAAAGGCCCTAATTCAAATTTCGTGAAGTGTTGCATGAGGCATTAGCGGCATGATTTCCATTAAGGTCAACGATCCCACTGATGGTAATGCGAATCATACACTCACCACCCCAGGAATCCCTTTGCACATCTAGTTATGTCTAAAAAACTACGTAGCCTATTTAGGTATTATTTTGCTTCAATAAGAAAAAAATAATTTTGTATTTTAAAAAACCTTTAGTTTGCACCAAAAAGCACTGTCTAAAAAAATTGAATATAATATTCAAGAAAAATTGCCCCACATGATTGGGTGTCGTAATTAAGTTTTGGCACCACTTAATTTCACATTATGTAATAAAATGAAGAAATGTAGTTCAATGACATGAACATTTAAGTAAGAATATAGCATCTAACATGAAGACTTGGGTAGGTGACTTCTGACTCAGTGCTTTAGGAATTTTATTATTTCCACCACTTGTCTTCTTTCCTATGCAAATAAGAATGACCATAAAACAATGATACGTTTCCTTAGAAGATCTCTAGGAGAAAAAGAAAAAGTAAACCCTGTGTTTAAAAATTGTTCATTCATAAATCAAAAATTTGGCAATTTTCTGTACCTTATTTATCAAATATCTCTATTTCCTTTTGTCTTTCTTCTCACAAACATACACACATACTCACACTTAAACACACATGCACAATGAATGAGCATGGAGATGCACAAAACTTTCATTTCTCTAAAGCCAGACAGCTCAAATTGAAGCCTACTCCAAACCACTGTATAGCTAAGTAAATGTCAATAATAGCCTAACTTCTTTGTGCTGCAGGTATGTCTAGTCTGTAATAGGGATAATAATAGGATATTATATCAGAGAGTATCATTACATATTGTAAAATATATATGTGTTAATGTATGCAAAAGTGCTTTGCATATTATACGATGTCTAAAAGTAAACTAATAAATCTAGATTATCTGCATCCATATTTCAAATAGATGTTTTATATTATGTGTAATTTGCTTAAGGGGAGTGGTAAGGAAATAAAAATTTGTACATTAATCACAGATAGAAGACATTGTGCTGGACATTATATTGTGCATTCTGTAAGTATGCTGCAAAGTTGTATTTATTTATATGTTTACATTGACAGATGAGGAAAACAAGTTCACAGTGGTTAAAGAACTCATAGAAGGTAACGTACTTAATGATTGGTAGAGCTGTGAATCAGAATTAGATTTTATGGCAGTATGTCACTTCATGCCCAAATAATTTTTACATGCTGGGTATGTGCTAGAAAATATCTCTGAACAAAACAGGCAAGGTCCCTTCCCTGATGCTTATCATGTTCTAGCAAAAAGAAAGAAAAAAACAAACATGTTAATAAATACAAAATAATTTTAAAAATAATCATTTTCAAAAGAAAATTAAATGAGATAATTTAAGAAGGCATAAATTAAAAAAGGAGGGTTATTTTAGATTAGAGGCATCAGGAAAAAATACTTAGCAGAGTTGATATCTGAATTTAGAAATTATTGATGAGAAGGAGTCTCCAGCCAAACTAAAGTTGTAGAAAGGGAGCAAGGTCAGATTTCAAAGCAAAGAGACCTGCAGGAGTAAAGCCCACGGTGAGGGAAATAATGGGATTAAGGATGCCAGTGTGAGCAACTGAGACAACAGTGGCAAGGATTACTGGACAGGGAAAGGAGGTGATTTGACTGCCTCGCTATACAAGGGAGGTTCACACGACCCAATCCTAGGGTTCCATAATTTGCCAGAAATTCTCACAGAGCTGAGGAAAGCACTTTACTTACATTTACTATTTTATTATAAATGACAGTGTAAAACATAAAGATGAACAGCCGGATGAAAAAATACACACGCTGAAGGTCTGGAAGCGTCCCAAGTGCAGGAATTTCTATCTGGTGGAATTGAGGTGCGCCACCTTCCTGGCACTTACATGTATTCCTTAACTCAGAAGCTCAAATCTTGCTACTCATGAGTTGTTATAGAGTATAATTTCCTATTCTCCCTTCCCATTCCCAGAGTTGGTGGGTGGGACTAAAAATTCCAACCCTGTGTTCGCTTTGTCTTTTTCATGACCAGCCCCATCCTGAGGCTATCTAGGGGTCCAACCTTAAGTCACCTCATTGTCATAAACCCAAGTGTGATCAAAAGGGGATTCTTGGGAATGACAAAGACACTCCTATCACTCAGGAAATTTCCAGCATTTCAGGATCTCTGTGCCAGGAATCAGGGACAAAGACCAAATATATTTCTTATTTTACCATAGCTGATATATTTTCATTGTAGGATTATGAAAAAATCAGTTGATTACATCCCTCTTAGTAAGTATGGAAAGTCAAGTTTTTGGCTTCTTTTGGTGGGTTAGAGGGTAGAGAAGGTACAAAATATTTGTTTTGCAAAGTAGAAAAGTAAACATACTCATTAAAGTGAAGTAGGATTCCTGCAAAATCTCATGTGCATAAGCTAAATCAAAGGATCAGGTAATCAGTTTTACAGGAGTCAAAGATCAAGTTTGCTAAGAATTTCAAGTAATTGGTCATTAAAGGGGCTGAGAAGAATTAGAGAGAAATATGGGACATTGAGGACAAGCCCTTAGGTCCTGTCTTCCCATATCGTACATGTGCTCTCTGGCCCGGAAAAACAAAGTAAGTTTCTAATTAGGTCTGCAAGTCATCTCACACAAGTAGAATTTTAGAGAGTGAAATATATCCATTCTATATTGTAGACAATTGTATACCTTATATGATGTTACCCAAGAAACCATATCTCACAGATTCTGGGGTTTACTTTTGGGAAGAGAATATTTGCTAAGTTCATTCAATAGATGTGGTCTTTCCTCCTCACAAATATCATTAGTTTATTAACCTGGAAAGTCAGCTGACAAGGATATTAGCCTGGATCTGCACATTCTTTTCTCCCCTGGCCCCCCAAAATGTACCACCACCCTCCTAAATGAGGCGAAACAATCATAGGCCAACTGTTTTAACTTCTAATTCTTCAGTGCTCATTTTCAATTTGTGCAGTTAATGGGTTTTAAATGAGAGGAGTGATCATTTTTTAAAAATTCTTGTTGTTTATTTTACAAAAGTAGTAGACTTAATGGACTTGAAGCCTTGAGAAGATTTTTAAAATGTTAGAATGGGGACTTGAGGGTAAAAAAGGTGAAGATGAGGTGGTCTAGTGATGAAGTGGTAAAAGTTAAAATTTTAGAGATGGTGCAGTTATTCCAATCAGTAAATTTAAGATGTACCTATAGGACTGGAAAGTAGAAGTAGAATAAAGGAGAATATTATAGGAGATAAGTAAAACAAAAAATGAGAATGTCCATTGCAGAGAAAGACACATATTCTTCAGTTAAAACTTAACTGCTCATCGGGTGTTGTGCAAATGGGGGGGACGGGCATATTCACACCTGGGGGTGCGGTGCGCACTGTCTGGGGGATGGACACGCTTGAAGCTCTGACTTGGGTGGGGCAAAGACAATATAGGGAACCTAAACACTTGTACCCCGTAATATGCAAAAATAAAAAAATTAAAAACTTAACTGCTATATAGAAATTATTATAGAATTTGTTTACATTGAACTTTTGTGAGATTTTTGTAACTTGTCTGAAAACTTTTGTACTCAGTGTTATTATTCTAAAGGCATAGAGCTTTTAAGGCTGAACCACAGTTTCTTTAATGAAATCTACCTTTTAATGTTTATTCATAAGTTCCTAATTAATTGTCAAGTGCAATCCATCAAAATAAATTGTGATACATTTGCAAAAGATTGTGCAGAATCTGACCTTCATGTAAATTTTACCCAGCTAAATCTTCATACTCCTTTGAAAATGCCCCCCTTAAGTCAAATGTATTTCCCAATTGTCTTGTATGTCATGGGCAAATACAACTTGAGGAATTTAATAATAGGTTTACATCCTATATTTAGTAATTAGCTCTCTTCTACTCAACACCTTCTACTCAGGCAGTCCTAAAAATATTTTAAAAATAATTAATAATGAAGGTAACATTATTTGCTCCCCCAAATACTAGAAAGTTCCCTCCCTTTAAGCAAGTATAAATAGAACTAAATTAGGATTTTTGCATGGCACAAGCCTGATTTCACACATCTGACATAATCAAAGTATAGGACCCCATAATTGGTGAGATCTTCAAATAGGAAGAAAACATACTGCAGGCCCATCAAGTTAATAATAAAAATATACCCATTAAGTCACATGGCAAATATCGATTAATCTTAAGAACAGCTCAGGTAATTCCAGAAAAGCACAAATAACTCAGACCAGTAAAACATTCTTGCTCAACTGTTATAGGCAGTTTGGCATGATTTTTATATTAAAGCATGTGATCATAAATTAGGCAATTCAAGAGTTTATTGGGAATTTCCTGTTTGCCCAAAGTACTAAATTAACCTGTAAAATATGAACTACATATTTATTTACTTCACTTACTTACTAATGAATATGAATATTCACTAATAAGTACTGTACTGTACTTACTAGTACAATAGAGTATCCTAGAAAAGGGAAAATTACGAGAGTGACTATATTTACATAACTTGCAATCTCTTAGGAAGACAGACGATAGAATATTAGCTATAGTAAAATCTATAGATCACATTACAGACTTTAATGGAAGAAAAAACAATCAGTTTTTTTCTGATTGGAAGCTCAGAGCACAGCAAAGTCTCAGAGTATTAAGGAACTACTTGTTTTGCGAAATGGTACCTTAATATAAAATTACACTTTAACAGAATTCTCTCAGCCAAAACTTGAAAAGATTATAAAATCACGTGCTGCATAATAATGTTTTGGTCAACAATGGATTGCTTATACACTGGTGGTCTTCTAAGATTAAAACAGAACTGAAGAATTCCAATTGCCTAGTGACGTCACAACACAATGCAATGCTTATGTGTTTGTGGTGACACTGGTGGAAACAAACGTACTGTGCTGCCAGTCATATGAAAATATAGGACACACAATTATGTATAGTACATAATACTCAAAATTGATAATAAATGACTATGTTACTGGTTTATGTATCTACTTTAAAAGATACACTATACTTTTTTATCATTATTTTAGTGTGCACCTACTTTTAATAAAAAGTTAACTGTAAAACAGCCTCAGGCAGGTAGTTCAGGAGGTATCCAGCAGAAGGCATTGCTATTGTGGGAGAGGACAGCCCCATGTGTACTGCCCCTGAAGACCTTCCAGTGGGACAAGACGTGGAGGTGGAAGATGGTGATATTGATGATCTTGACCCATGTAGGCCTGGGTTAATGTGTGTGTTTGTGTCTCACTTTTTAATTAAAAAGGTTAAAAAGCAAAAAAAGAAAATTGAATATAGAAGAAAAGCTTATAGAATAAAGGTATAAAAGTATTTTTGTACAGCTCTACAATTTGTGTTTTAAGCTAAATATTATTACAAAAGTCAAAGTTAAGGAACTTACACAGATATATTGGACAGTGGGAAAAAAAGGAAAAAGTTTAAAAACTTACAAAGTTTACAAAGTAAAAATGTTACAATAAGCCAAAAGGTTAATTTACTATGGAAGAAAAATATATTCTTTAATAAATTTAGTGTAGCCTAAGTGTACAGTGTTTATGAAATCTACAGTAGTGCAGAGTAATGTCCTAGAACTTCACAATCACTCGCCACTCACTGACTGTCTCACCCAAAGCAAATTCCAGTCCTGCAAGCTCCATTCATGGTAAGAGCCCTATGTAGGTGTACCTTTTTTAAAAAAAAACAATTTATACACTACTTTTACTGTACCTTTTCTATGTGTAGATTCACATACACTTGCCATTGTGTTACAGTTGCCTACAGCATTCAGTACAGTAACATGCTGTGCAGGTTTGTAGCCAGGGAGCAACTGGCTATTTCATGTAGCCTGGGTGTGCAGTAGGCTTTACCATCTGGTTTCTGTAAGTATATTCTAAGATGTTCACCCCATAACTAAATCACCTAAGGATAAAACATTTCATCATAAGGACATGTTTTTCAAAACATATCTCTGCTGTTCTGTTAAGTGACATGTGACTGTATTTCAGGCTGAGACAATGTGAGTTGACTCCCTAAGTGTATAAGAAATGTTTTGTGTAGTAATATTGGAAGGGTGAATTGAGTGCAACTTTCAAATATTATGAAATCTAGAGCCTATTTAATAGTTTTATATCAATTTCAACTATAATCATTAAATCATAGAGAAATATGATATACACTGAAAATTATATGCTTTTGTATACAAAATATTATATATCAAAATATTATTTCTTTCTTTCTCAAATATTATAAATGCTATTTCTATAAAAGTAAAGAAAATATATCTCAAAACATCTAAATTGAATATTCAAAAATTCTCTTCTTTTTAATGAAACAATAAAAATTGTGACAAAACAGAATTCCAGCATTTCTACAGGCAACACCTATTAGGAAAAAAATATATGTCTAGAAATAAGGCAAGGCATTAAGTGCACAAGTTAAGGCAAGAGAGGAAATTGCTCAAATACAAATATAATTCTTCCTCATTGAAAATTGGACAAGTTACACTTTTTCAATATCCAAAATGGATTACTCTAAAATGAAATAATTTCATTCTTTGATTGAAATATCAGATAGAAACATTAAAATCCTTAAGTTCAGAAACTGAAGTAAAAAATGATCATATAATCATCATTTTGACACCAAAAGAAATAGAATTTTAAGGAAATATTGATTCATTAAGGGTCTCATATTCTGAAAGGTATTGATAACTGTTCAAAAGAAAATGAATATCTGAAAGTGCTCCAGTGCTTCATTGGCAGTAAAAGGAAGAATTCAACAGAGCAAGATTTATGAGCAGAATGAGGAAGATCATCGACAAGAGGGCAATGGAAATATAATTGTGCTAGATGGTGTAATAATAAAAATGTAATAAAAAGGTCAAAGGCTTATAGGCTCATAAAACATTTTGAAAGGTGAACAATTCATATTCAATTAGGCAGATGAGAAAAAAAATATATATGATATAGCTACTTTTCCCCAAAGTTTAGAAAAATGCTCTTTGCTAACGTATGCAAAGCTAAAGTGATATGCATGCTAGGATAATGCCCAGCACACTTATTTGTCCTCTAATAGAATGAAGGCAACAATGTTTACAAATGGAAGTTGATAAAAACATAGGAAAATAATGGCCTACTGTAATATTATAGTAAGGTCCCTGTAATTCTAAAGCATTCTATAGATAGACATAAGAAATAGGTAATGTCACAGTTGTTTGTTTGAGAAGTTGGTTTATGGATGTGAATCATACTATAATTGGTTTTTAATTGAATAACATTCACTCTTTAAAATAATAGAGGGTCATTTAGGGAAAAAAATATTATTAATCTAATCCAATGCACTGGATTAGATTAATCCAAATGCATTAACATCAAAATGACATCAAATGACAAAATAACAATCACCAGAAAAAAAATGTGTGATATAAATCCATATGTATATTAAATAATTAGTAGGTAAACATACGGTGAAACTCCTAAGTTTCTTTTTACTTCTGTAGTCACTCCAGCTTAGATTTGTTGATGGTTTCTTTTCCATCTTTTCCGTCACTCCCAACTCTAGCATTTGGAGATCCTGTGTGCAGGGCAGGTCTCCACGTGACCTTCGCCAACCCAGCTCTTCCTCCTTTCTCGCTTACAGTTCTCAAGGATAGCTATAGAATATTCTGGGAATGCAGCACCCTTAGATAAGGAGAAACTGGCCCAAACAGCCCAGGTTCTGTTTCAGCCATGGACCTGCTGGCCTGAATCCGGAGCCTCGGCTGCCCCTTGCTCCCATCTGTGAGTAGTAAGGTTGCTTTGCTTACCTTATCATGTGAGTGTCCTACCTCACCAGACTCATGCTTGTGGATTGATACCAGTACATGGAACTAGAGAGGTGTTTAGATCCTTGGTATTGACAGCAGTGTATGATAAACCTGCTCACACTGACGGCTCATATTTGAGCCTGTGTTCTCTCTAGGAAATTTCAAATTTCATGATCTAAGATATCAACTTGATGTTAACAATGCTCAAATTTCAATCCACACCTGTGACTTCTTTCCTGAAGTCTAGATTTATACATCCTGCCAAACCTGCTATTTATGCAACATTCTTCATTCTTCAAAGCAGTCTTATTCTTCCAGTTCTTAATACTCAAACTTCGAAAGTCATCCTTGATTCCTAGCTTTCTCTCACAACCCTCACCAAGGCTTTCAGCAAACTGTGTAATTGCTACTATCAAAATACATTTAAAATACCCCCAAATACTGGGATTATCTCAAGTGTGTTAGTTTTTAAAGCCGTGGGTATTAATTGGAGATAAAGAAAGCTGAATATCTTATAGTCAAAACCTTTGGAAAGTGGGCTTTTTATTAGACTCTTTTAAATGTTAACTGTTCATCATTATGTATTTCTAATTAGAATAATTCAAATAGTTCAAACAATACTACATGAAAGTATTTAAAACAAGCAACACACACACACACAACAGATGCTACTTTAGTGTTCTCTCTAAAGTTCATCTTTTGCTCTTTTGCTGTTAGTGGTGGTGCTGGTGGCAGAAGAAGGAAAATCTGACTAGCTTTGGACACCGAATAATGATTCCCCACATAAATAACAACCTAGCATGCTCTGTTATCATTATTTGTTTGCTCTATTCTTGTTTTTGCATAAACAGGCTTTGCCATTCAGTGATATAGAACATTTCATTGATTTAAAGGTATTAGCAATTAACTAAAAAAGAAGACTGTGAAATAAAAACAAATGTAATATCTTCTGTCATCTTTGTGAAGATGTCTGCTAATATAATACTAGTGCCATAGTCAGTGGATGGCAGTGACTGATAAAGAGAACCTGGAATAACCATGATTTAGGATCACTAAAGACTGAAGGAGGCTGGAGTACTATGTTAGATGGTCAAGTAGAAATGTGGGAGGATGTATTTAGTTACAAAGTGCCGTTACATTCAGAATCAGAAAAATTCACCACAGAAAACATTCAACAAACTGATACTGACTGTTGGGTAGAGTAGCTCGAAAAGTAAAGTATTTGGGTAGCAAAGAAATGGTGCCACTTACCCTCGTAGAAGTAGACTACAGAGGATCGTAGACTGTGGAGGGGCTTTTCCTTCAAGACCAGTTTCCAGGCATTGAATCTCATGTGGTTACTACAAATTATCTTTCTTTTTAAGCTGGGTTATAGCATTTAGAAAAATGTCAGATGGATGAGGAAAAATTCATCAGTGAGGAGGTTCAATTAAAGAGTCTTCTAAAATTTGTCAAAGAAGAGTTTTTTTTTGTTTTTAAATCAAGCAAGACTTCTCTAGAGTGTTCCTCCATTGTCCATGGAGGATATGTTGTAAGACCCCCAACAGATGCCTAAAACTGTGTATCAACCCTATATATACCAGGGTTTTTTACATACATACCTATGAGAAAGTTTAATTTATAAATTAAGTGCAGTAAGAGATTAACAAAGATATTATTAATGAAATAGAACAATCACGACAATATACTGTAATTAAAAATTACATGAATGTGGTCTCTCTCTCTCTCTTTCTCAGAATATCTTGTTTTACTATAACATGGGTAGCAAGACACAGAGAGCAAAACCATAGACAACAGGGGCTACTGCACTCAGGGATGGTTTCAAAGAAATACTTGCTATCCGAGAGAAGGAAAAGTTAAAATACTTGAATTTATTAGTCAGGTTTCTTCAAAGAAACAGACAAATGTGTGTGTGTGTGTGTGTGTGTGTGTGAGAGAGAGAGAGAGAGAGAGAGAGAGGTTGACGTTAAATAATCAGTCCATGTCATTTTCGGGGCTAGCAAGCCTGAATTCTGCTGGCTGGAGACACAGGGAAGAGTGGCTGTTTTTGTTTGAATCCAAAGGCAGTCTAGTAGCAGAATTTCTTCTTTCTTGGGTTTCTTAATCATATTCTCTTAATATCTTCAATTGGTTGGATGAGGCCTACCTGTATTATGGAAGATAATCTGCTTTACTCAAAGTTTATTGATTTAAATGTTAATATCATCTAAAATACTCTTCACTGTGACCTCTAGACTGGTATTTGGCCAAATATCTGAATACTGTGGTCTAACTAAGTTGACACATAAAATTATTTATCACATTAAGAAAGGGAGCTAATTGGCCTTCTTCAAGTAGAGTGTCCAAGTTTTAACAGTGTGTAGTACAGTGGTCTGGGTGCACACTCATAGATTATCAGAGACATTCATGGAAACATAGAGAAGTGGGACCACTTCTTTTCTCTCTGAAAATAATTCTTCGTGAATAGTACATTTTTCTAGGGTGCTGAGCATGAGATTTCAGACATGGCACAGGACTTGACCAGAAGGCAGTGCAGGCTGCATATTTTTCAGGCTGAGGGTCATTGTCTTTCTCAGAAACCAGTCCAGAAAAGCAGATTTCAACTTCTAAAGATACACTTAGTGCTCTCGTCTGTCCTCTGTTCTTTTGTTCTATCCTTGAGATGAAAGACAATATGTATTTTAAGGATGATTCAAGTTTGCAAACATTTAAGTGCTAGGTTTTGGCAACAGAATTTAAAGAACTGTGATCATGAGTGAAAAGGTTAAGGCTCTGAAATTACATGAAAGTGGTCTTCTTACCTTTTTTGTCTTGTCGCTTGTTTGCTGCCATTTGGAAAATTCCTCTCTCTTTCTACTCGCCCCTACACACACAATCTCTCTCTCTCTCTCTCTCACACACACACACACACACACACACACACACACATTCAGACCTGGTGGAAGACAGGCACCAGGTCTGTTGTTATACCTATTAAATACATTAGGTTTGTAGGAACGACTTTACTTTCCTTATTTTCTTAATTAATGTATGTTGAATTTATATTCTGCTGTAGAAGACAGCTGGTGTGGCAGGGTAGAATTCAGGAAGCTTAGGCAAATACTATCATTTCCTTCATAATGATGCAGATAATTCCTTCTTCCTCTTTTTTTTTTTGTCAAGACAGAGTCTTGCTTTGTGGCCCAAGGTGGAGTGCAGCGGCGGGATTATAGCTCACGGCAACCTCTAACTCCTGGGCTCAAGCAATTCTCCTGCCTCAGCCTCCCGAGTAGCTGGGACTACAGGCACACACTACTGCCCCTGGCTAATTTAAAAAAAAAAAAATTTATAGAGATGAGGTCTGGCTATGTTGCCCAGGCTGGTCTTGAACTCCTGGCCTCTTGTCTGGGTCTCCCAAAGTGTTGGGATTACAGGGATAAGCCACTGTGCTCAGCCAGTGTAGATAAATGTCAGGATTACTAATATGAAACAATCTAGTTACAAGTTATTGATATAGAAGGTACTGAAAACACCTGGTAGATGAAAAAGTAGAAGCAAGTAGAAGGAAAATTATTTGATCAATGAGAGGAAAAATATGACATTTGCTTACAAGTTTCCTGCAGACTTGAGATGGACATAGAAGAGTCCTTCAAATCAAGCGGCTTGGAGAAAGACACAGTGGGAAGCTCTGCATATTTTTTTTTTTTTTTTTTGAGACAGAGTCTCGCTTTGTTGCCCAGGCTAGAGTGAGTGCCGTGGCATCAGCCTAGCTCACAGCAACCTCAAACTCCTGGGCTCAAGCAATCCTGCTGCCTCAGCCTCCCAAGCAGCTGGGACTACCGGCATGCGCCACCATGCCCAGCTAATTTTTTTCTATATATATTAGTTGGCCAATTAATTTCTTTCCATTTTTATAGTAGAGACGGGGTCTCGCTCAGGCTGGTTTTGAACTCCTGACCTCGAGCAATCCGCCCGCCTCGGCCTCCCAGAGTGCTAGGATTACAGGCATGAGCCACCGCGCCCAGCTTCTGCATATTTTTTACACATTTTTTTTCTAGGAAAAATGAGTTGAGCTACAAAACAACTCAGGTGAGTTTTTTTTAAGTTCTGGTTCAACTTATGTCTACAAGATCCAGTTCATTGAGTTTTCCAATTATTTTAAGTGCACGATAACAATAAGTGTTAGCTACCTGAATAAGAAAGAAATAATTAATGGGTGTATAAATGGCTGAAGACAGGCTACATATATTGTTTTTTTCTTATCTTATTTTTGTTGATGCTTGAAACCATAGTTCATGTAATTTTCATTTTATTTCTTTCTATCCAATATCATTACCTTCCAGGTTCTTTCCTGTTCATAATTCTTATGATTAGTTTTGATCTCTGGCCTCATCACTGAACATTCTGGTATATTTAATCACATTAGCTACTTATTTAGTCTGTAAACCTCACCTAGGAGATTTTGAAAGATAACATAAATTGAAATTCACATTCTCCCTTTGTGGTAATTTGTGTCTGCTACAAATTCAGGGGCTATGTGTTATTTAATTTAGTTTTTATAATTATATACGACACAATTTTGCTCTGAGAAGTCTCTTTTGGTTCATTTAAATCATAGATTCATTTTTCTACATAACATGTACCTTTAAATTTTGTTATATTAAAAACTAACAGTCAATTGAAAGTTATAGCTAAGCTATGGGTTATAAAAGTTAAAGTCACAAGAATAAGCATAGTATTGCATATTTAAACTTTAAAAATGCACAAAAATTGCTCAAAAGTAATCTTATATGTTTTCAAGTTTGTCTTGCATCACTATCAATTTCTTATTAGTGATTTCTTGATTATGTAATAATTCTCACCCTGCCTTTTCATTGTATTTATGTGCCCACAACACATTTCTTGTGTCCATCTCTTCTAAAAATCACTAAGCAAATATCCTATCAATTCATTTCTAAAATTCAAATCAAAGAAGAATTTACCACAAAAAATAAAACTAATTTTAAGAAGGCAACAATTAAATTATTAGGAACTTTTTTCAATTTGCAATAAAAAATAAATCAAATCAGGTGGTAACATCTGAAAGTCATTTCATAGAGTTAATTCTCCTCACTTGCTTTTTTTGTTGCTGTTGTTTTAGGATACATGGAAGTAAAAGTTTATTTATTTTCCTAAGAAACAAGAAAGAAAGAGAGAGAGACATAAATACAGAGAGATATGTAGAGAGGGAGACAGAGAGAGAGTGAGAGCGAGAGAGAGAGGCTATGATGCTCAGAGAGTGGGAAGAAATGGGCAGTGAAGAAAGTTGTTTGGTGTTTTTAAAGGGTAGAAATGGCTTTTTTCCCCCTCTCTGCTTCAGGAGACTGATAACAAAAGTGGCTGCATAGCTGCTGTGTTGTTTTTTTCTGTTTCTCACATAGCAGACTGACAGCAAAAATTAGTGTCTTCTTTCTTCTTGATGGCAGGAGGCATCTGGTACTGTCTGTTGTTGAGGAAGCAGGGGAAGGTCCTACTGTCCTCTCAGGAACTCTTTCAAGGCTGAGAAAGAACTCAGAGATAACAAGTTAGGACATGCTTGAAGCTCTGACTCGGGCGGGGCAAAGGCAGTATGTGTAACCCGAACATTTGTACCCAAGTAATATGCTGAAATAAAAAAAATTAAAAAGAGAGATTATAGGCTGGAAAAGGCAAGAATTGGATGAATCAGAACCGAACAGAACAGTAATTTCAGGGTCTAGGAAGCTTGAGACACAAATTTTTTCTTAAAAATGTGATTTATCTATGTCTATTGTATAATATCCTATGTCTGTATCTATCCTATTACCCATGTCAATTGTGTGTTTCTATCTTCATTCATATATTTAAATAAATCCCCTGTATTGCATGAAATAAAAAGGTTTGATTGGGGACTTTCTTATAGTCACATATGATTTTGCCCTTTATCTTTTCCCATATAACACACACACACACACACACACACACACACACACACACACACAGAGATAAATCCTCCGGAAAATTCCACCATACATTGTGGAAGATTCAGAATGAAAATGTAAATGACATTACCACCAGAACAATTGTGACCTGCATGATCTTTAAAAAAGGGGTACCTAGAACTATAACTGATGAAATGACCATTTAGAAAAGCAATTAAATGCAGAATCATTAAACACAATTCATTATTTCCATTCCATTGGAACAAATTGAGCAACAGATATAAATTACAGCAGAGATGACTAAATGGTGGTCTTACTAAAATCTATCTCACACTGGAAAATAAACTATCAAACAGAAAGCAAGAGAAATAAATTTGCTTTTTAAATAATATTTATTTTCTGACCAATTAGTTCACCTAATAATGCTAATAATGAGTCAGTCTATAAAGTATATTTATTTTACTCTTAATGATGAAAACTTTGAGGTTTTCTATTAAAAGAAAGAAAAACCAAGGTGTATGATAATATGATATGATTTGAAATTATAATTGACTTTTATATTAGTGCTATAAAGCACAAAATAAAAATACAATGAGATTACCTCTATTGTCCAGTGGATCACTGAGGCTGTGTTTATTTTCTTTCCATATACAATTTTCCTCTTTTTTTCTTTTTGAGACAGAGCCTTACTGTGTTGCCCAGGTTAGAGTGCTGTGGCATCAGCCTAGCTCACAGCAACCTCACTCTCCTGGGCTCAAGCGATCCTCCTGCCTCAGCCTCCCGAGTAACTGGGACTACAGACACGAGCCATCATACCTGGCTAATTTTTTTCTACTTTTAGTTGTTTGGCCAATTTCTTTCTATTTATAGTAGAGATGGGATCTTGCTCTTGCTCAGGTTGGTCTCAAACTCCTAAGCTCAAATGATCCTCCCGCCTCGGCCTCCCAGAGTGCTAGGATTACAGGTGTGAGCCACCACACCTGGCCTACAATTTTCTTCTTGTTATTCATTTTGTACAACATGTATACTCTTCTTTTTTGGGGGGGACAATGTCTTGTTCTGTCACCCAGGCTAGAGTACATCAAAGCTCACTGCAACTTCAAACTCCTGGGCTCAAGAAATTCTCCTGCCTAAGCCTCCTGAGTATATAGGAAAACAGGCAAGCAATACCATGTTTGGCTAACTTTTTAAAAACAAAATTTGTACAGCCGGGGTCTTGGTATATTGCCCAGGCTGCTCTTGAACTTGTGGCCTCAAGCAATCCTCCGGCCTTAGCCTCCCAAAGTACTGAGATTACAGGGGCGAGTTACTGTGCCCAGACTATTTACTAATCTTTTACTGTCCACTGTCTAATCTTCAGTGTTTTGTTTTAGTTTCAGATATTGCAGTTTTTATTACCAAAAGTTCCATTTGATTATTTTCTGTATCTTCTATTTCTCTCATCAGTATGTACATGTATTCCTTTAAATACTTGTCCACAGTAATAACAGCATTCTTAATTTGTCTGCTAATTCCTAAATCTACATTATTTCTGAGTCTGTTTCTATTAATGAATTTTTCTTCTTATGTATCACATTTTTTATGCTTCTTTTTATCTCTAGTAATTTTTTTTCCTTTATGACGGACATTGCATATTTTACATTGTTAAGTATCCTGAATTATTTTGTTTCTTTAATGAATACTGGGATCTTATCTAGTAAACAATTAAATAATGTGCACTTCATTTTGATAAATTTAAGTCTTGTCTTTTTTTTTTTTACCATTTTTTCTAGGTTTTTTTTTATTTCAGCATATTATGGGGGTACAGATTTTAAGGTTTCAATAAATGCCCTTTCCACCCTCCCCCCACAAGTCTGAGTTTCCAGCATGAAGCATGACCCCCAGATGGTGCACATCTCACTCATTATGTATGTATATACCTGCCCCCATCCCCCCTCCCCCCTGCCCAATACCCTATTACTGTGGTACCTATGTGTCCACTTAGGTGCTGCTCAGTTAATACCAGTTTGCTGGTGAATATATGTGGTGCTTGTTTTTCCATTATTGGGATACTTCTTAAAAAGCTTTATTTGGGAAGGTGTAGGATAGCTTTTACTCTAGGTGTAGTTGACCCTCTGTACTAAGGTTTGACATTTAACTTGATTTCCCGTACATGTCTTGATATCTCCTCTAGCTTGTGGGAACTTGCAAAATTATTAGCAATTTGTGACTTCTTGGGACTGATTAGCTCATAGCTTACGATTTGCTCAGCCTTGTTGATTCTGTATGCATGAACATCTTCATACTCTACAAAGATTTGAGCATACAAATTTCTGGAGCTTATTATTCTTATTACTGTTATTCATAGTTCCCTTCCCTCTCAGATTCTGCCTTGCAACTTCCATATTTCTTAGACTTTCATATATTAAACCTGAAATCAATTTTAGTTTCTTGCACTTAGTGAAACTTTTATGTCTTGCCTAGGATCTTCATTTATACTCAGAATTCCATAATGCATTTCCAGGCATAAGGAATGGAGTATCATAGGAATTATCTCATTTGTTTCACTCTCTCATTAAGCATAATTCTACACTTGCTATAATTCAATGATGAAATAATAATTTCATATATTTTGTCTAATTTTCTCACTATTTAAGGAAATAATGTAATTCTATAATAGCCAAAAGTTACATAATCTTTTTGGAAGCAATTATGAATACTCAGAATACATATATATGAACATATAAACATATGCATATACATTTTATATACATACACACATAAAAATTGTCATGTTTCAAAAGATAGACTTTCAGGTAACAGATTATGTTTTTTTGTGTTTGAATTGTGTAAAATTAGTTAAAAGAATTTATATTTAAGCCAATATCTAGCATGTATACTTAACAGCTTTGGCAGAAGCTGAGGTTAGTAATTAACATTTGTATCTTTGTGAAGAAAATATTACTATGAAGATCCAGAGTCTATAATACTATAGAATAGAGGAAAGGAATTAAATGTTAATAACTTTTATAGTCCCTGCTGTGGTTTTCAAACACTAGAGCAAGATATAAGATGGAAGGAATAACAGAACAGTTAGAATTTTAAATGCAACTTATTTCTGATCTATCTTGAGAAATCAGTAGAGTAAAATATCTACAGTATCAGCACAAAAATGTCAAGAATCAGCTCATAAATATGTGAGTAAATATTTTAAAAATACAAAGCATGTTGATTCGTTTCAATTCCCCTAGTTTAATGATAACAGTTCCCTAACATAGCACCACAAGGAGAAAGGAAATCTTATGACAGACTGCAGAATCACTGAGTTATTTTTTGACCAAGCAAGAAAAAATCCATTAACTATTCAAGATAAGACATAAAACTGTGTCTATTGTGAATTAAGAAAAATAAATGTCTATGTAAGTTTGCATTTTTATTATACAAATTAATTTATGCTAATAATATATATTTTATAAGAAATGCTAACTTATTTCTAATTTATTTTTCAATGAGGAAGATTTGATCCTGATAATAGCTATTTTAAAAAATAATAAAAATAATCATATATCCAAGATTTGTTTAAACTACAGAATATCCATCCTAGAAGTCAAAGAAAGTAACTGAGATGTGCCCTTTTGAAGGAACTCACGAATTTTTTCAGATAACACAAGATAGTGCCACACAATTTTTTTCTTTCATTTCCACATCTGGATACGATAGAAAAAAAGAATTGAAGTAGATGAAAAATAAAGGAGGAGTTTTATTTAATTTCTTCATGAAAGTTGGTCCTGTTGTAGTTATGTAGAGCTTCAACATAGTCCTACATATAAACAGCGTCCATTAACAGTAATGCCCTCAATAAATGTTTCTGCTGGCAATTGTGTACGGAAAACAATTAAATATCACTAACTTCCTGGGTTCCTGGAAGACAAATTCTTTCTAAAGAACTTCTACCCCCATTTCTCTCTGTCTGCTTATCCAGAGGGAATACAACCTCTTACTTTGCAGGTTATATATAGCATATGCAGTATTGCATGATATTTTACTGCATAATTTTCTCCATTAATACTAACTAAGATCTTGCACCATGGAAGAGTATTTTGTCAGGTATATTTAGGAAGGTCTGGATAACTCAATGATCTCTAGGAGTTAAATAAACATATACGAAGGCTTTGATTTTCGTGTAGCTATTTAGAAAGAAGTTTAGCCATAATTAATCAAAGCTCATGATGTGCATTACTATTTAAAAACTCCTGGAATGATATAAAATGAGCTTTAGAAATGGATTATGATAGCTATAACTTCAGTTTCTTTCTCTTCCTTCTTATTCATAAGAAATATGTCTTTCCAGTGGAAACCCAATCCTTTTAGTTTTTGCAATATCATCACTCTTGTTCCACACCAGGGAAAATTATATGTACAGGATCTGCTAATTAGAGGTCTCCATTTATTTTGCTATCAGGGAAAGGACTTTTTAATTACATCATTCAATACATTTCTCCTTTTCTTTGCTTTAGGTATTCGAGATAGATTTCTATAAGAATTCTACTTGATACAGTTTTTTTTTCAAAAATTGTATATTACAAGGCAAAGATATAAAATGTAACCAAAATGTCAAAAAAAAAAAAAAAACATTTATCAGGTGTCGGGCAGGTGGGAGGGGGGAGGAGGAGATGAGTATATACATACATAATGAGTGCTATGCTCACCAACTGGGGGATAGACATGCTTGAAGTTCTGACTTGAGGGGGAGAAGAGGCAAGAGCAATATATGCAACCTTAACAACATTTGTACGCCCATAATATGATGAAATAAAAATAAATATATAAATAAATAAATAAATAAAAATAGAATATTACAGTTGCATAATTAATAATTTATAATTTGATAGCAGGCATAATTAAGACATCACTTGTAATATTTTAGTAAGAGGTGAAAATTAGTTTCCGTTTTTACATGTAAGGAGTCTGGCAGTTGCCATTCTGTTCTAACAGCTAGTAAAAAGCTGGGCAGACTAACAAATTAACAACTCTTCTTGGATCCATAAGAAGTGAGGACATAAATCAAACCTCTGCCCCCACTATTGAAGAAGCAAACAGGCAAATAAGAAGAGTCCCAGCTTAAACGAACTGACACTCATGAGCAGAAATGTCCATGGAAACCAGCACTGCAGCAGCAAACTCTGAACTTTGATGAATTGCTAGAGGCTCAGGATGGACAAATTTGAGAATTAAAACCTCCAGAAGGACCCAGTAATGAGGGACCCCCATATTGTTGAGAGTTTTACTTCTAGGAGCTTGACCAGATCCTCAAAGTATTTATCAGAGACTTTGTGTGTGTGTGTGTGTGTGCGTGTGTGCGCGTGCTTACACCATGGGAGGGGAAAAGGACACATATCGAAATAAGCCAGAATACTCTGACCTTACGTTCTGTCCTTAGAAGAAACTAGCTAACCATCACCTGATCTACTGGGGTATTTTCAGAGTCTAACCAACCTAGAGAAAGAGAAACACCCAACTCCAGCGCACTTTAACAATGCTATTCTGCCTAAGTGAGAGGTGGGCATCTAGAAGCACTTCTGAAATTCACAGTTCAGAGGCTTAGGCTTCTAAAAACCCAAGGACTAATCATAGGCAATAGAATACTTCCTCCCCAACATTTACCACCACATCATTAAAGGCCTATGTACAGCAGTTTCTTTTAGAGCGCGTATTATGCCTGGCTCTCAAGAAAAAATTACAAGGCTTAGTAAAAGGCAAAAAAAAAAATTGAAGCAATAGTATGGCAAACATCGAAACCAAACATGGCAGCAATGGCAGGCAAGAACAGATGTGCAGTGAAACCAGAGAGATAAAAATCCTACAGAAGAACTGTAAATAAATACTGGAGATTAAAAACATCACAACAGAGATGAAAAATGCCTCTGAGGAGTTTACCAGTAAACAGAATATAGCTGAGGAAAGAACCTCAGAACTGAAGATATATCAATAGGAACCTCCAAAACTGAAAAGCAAAGAGAATAAAGTCAAATAAAGACACATTGTGAGACAATTACAAAAGTTGTTACATATGCCTAAGAAGGAATATAAGAAGGAAAAGAAAGAGAGAACAAAACAGAACACATATTTAAAACAATAATAACTTAGATGTTTCCCAACATTAATGTCATAAACCAAACCACAGAACCAGGAAGCTCAGAGAACACCAAGCAGGATAAAAGCCAAAAAACCTATACATAGGTATACATTCTATACCATTTTAAAGATGAAGAAAAAGTCCTGAAAGAATTAAAAGGAAACAAACACCTTATCTATAAAAAAACAAAGATGAGAATCTATAAAGAAACAAAGATGAGAATTACATCTGACTTTTCCTGAGAAACCACACACACAAGAAAAGAATGAAATGAAATATTTAAGGCGTGAAAAAAAAACCGCAAAGCTCACAAAAACTTTACCAACATATAATTCTGCAGCCTGCAAAATTATCTTTCAAAAGTGAAAGATAAATAAAGACATATTTGTTGCCCGGAGACTTGCCTCACAATAAATGTTAAAGAAATTTCTTTAGAGAGAAGGAAAATAATATAAGCAGAAACTTGAATCTACATAAAATAAAGGAAGAACACTGGAGAAGGAATAAATGAAGGTAAAATAAAACTTTTTTTTGTAATTGATCTAACAAATAGCAGTCTATTCAAAGTAGTAATTGCAATAATGTATGCAATTTTGTATGTTTATGTGCCTGTTATACATAGGCTATGTATGCTTATATTTAAGTGAAATAAATGACAGCAATGGTACAAAAGATGTAAGGGTCCTTAGACAGATTAGATAATTTTGTCATTCATACTGTTTGTGAAGAGATATTATGTCATTTAAAAGTGGGCTTGGATTAGGTGTATATTGCAAACTCTTAATCACTAAAAAAAGTGAAAAAAGAAATATGACTGATATGCTAAGAAAGAAAAGAAATGGAATTATATAAAATGCTCAATTAAAATCACAAAAGATAGAAAAAGAGTGGAAGACTAAACAAGAACAAGGAATAAGGGCAACAAATAGAAAACTAGGCCGGGCACAGTGGCTCACACCTGTAATCCTAGTTCTCTGGGAGGCCAAGGTGGGAGGATCGCTTGAGCTCAGGAGTTTGAGACCAGACTGAGCAAGAGCAAGACCCTGTCTCTCCTACAAATAGAAAGAAATTAGCTACACAACTAAAAACAGAAAAAATTAGCCAGGCATGGTGGTGTGTGCCTGTAGTCCCAGCTACTCAGGAGGCTGAGGCAAGAGGATCGCTTGAACCCAGGAGTTTGAGGTTGCTGTGAGCTAGGGCACTCTAGCCCAGGAAAGAGAGTGAGACTCTGTCTAAAAAACAAAACAAAACAAAACAAAACAAAAAAACTCAACAAATAGAAAACAGTACAAATATTGTAAATATTAAGCTAACCACACCGATAATCACTTTGAATATCAGTGGTCTACATACATCAAATAAAAGACAGTGATTGTCAGAGTAGATCAAAAACCACGACTGAACTGTATGTTGTTCACAAAAACCCACTTTAAATATGAAGATGCATATAAGTTGATGGTAAATGGATGGAGAAAAATATACCATGCTAACACTAATCAAAAGAAAACTGGAGTAGCTATCTTAATTTCAAACAGAACAGATTTCAAAGTAAGGAAAGTTATTACCAGTAAAGATAAATTATTGCCTAATTATAAAGAGGTCAATTCTCCCAGGATATGTAACAATTTTTATGTGCCTAACAACAGATTGTCAAACTATATGAAGTAAAACTCATAGAACTTCAAGAGGAACTAGATTAATTTATCATCATAGTTGAAGACTGCAGCACCCTTTCCATCGGAAGTGGACAGATCCACCAGACAGAAAATCAAAAATGACAGAGTTAAACTCAACATCACCCCTGGTCAACTGGATATAATTGACATTTATAAACTACTTCATCCTACAGTAGCAGAATATATCGTCTTTTCAAGTTCACATGGAACATTCACCAAGTTAGGTCACATTTTGTCTCAAAAAACATACCATAACAAATTTAAAAGATTAGAAATCATATGCTTGCTATTAGACCACAGTAGAACTTAACTAGAAATCAAGAACAGAATTCTATCCAAAAAAATCCCAAAATTCATGGAGATTAAATGACATACTTCTAAATAATATATAGATGAAAGAAGAAATCTCAAGCATTACTTAAAAGTATTTTGAGTTAGATGAAAATGAAAACACAATGTATCAAAATTTGTGGGATGCAGAAAAAGCAGTGTGTGAAGGAAAATTTATAATATTGAATGTATACAATATGTTAGAAAAGAATGATCTAAAATTAATAATTTAACTTTCTACCTTAGAAAACAAGAAAAGAAGAATAAATTCAATCCAAAGTATTTAGAAGAAAAGAAATAGTAACAATTAGAGCAAAAATAAATAACACTGAAAACAGAAAATCAGTAGAGAAAATTAACAAACCAAAAAACTGATTCTTTGAAAATTAATACACTCTCAGGGTAGTTAAATAGAAATGAGAGACAGAATGCTTTACTAATATCAGAAATGAAAGAGAGGACATCTCTACAGATTCTAAGGCTATTAAAAGGGCAAAGAAGAAAGACCAAGAATAGCTCTATGCCTGCTAACTTGTTATAACCAAGATGAAATGAAACAATTTTTTGAAAGATACAATCTTTCAAATCTCACCTGAGGATAAATAGATAGTAAGAATTGGCCTATATCTACTAAAGAAATAGAATCAATAATTAATAATCTTCCCAAGCAGAAATAATAAGGCCCAGAGGTTTTTAACAGTGAATTATACCAAACATCTAAGAACAAAATTCTACCAATTCTCTATTATATCTTTCAGAGTAGAAAAGCAGAGGGAGTACTTTCTAACTCATTGTGTGAGGCCAGCATTACCCTAATACCAAAACTAGACAAAGATATTACAAGAAAAGAAAACTACAGTCCAATATCTCTCATGAACACAGATGCAAAAATCCTTAACAAAATATTATCAAATGGAATTCAAAAATGTATAAAGAATTATACACCACACCCAAGTCGGATTTATTCCAGGTGTGCGAGGATTTCAATTGATTTGAAAATCAACTAATGTAATCCATCCCATCAACAAACTAAAAAATAAAAATCACACAATTATATCAATAGACGCAGGAAAAAATTGACAAAATCCAACACATATTTATAATAAAAACTCTCAGTTAACTGAATCGTCAGAGGGTATCTTCCTCCACTTGATAAAGAATACCTACAAAAAAAAAAAAAAAAAAACTACAAAGTTCATTATACTTAATAGTGAGAAACTAGAAAGAAGATTTCCCAGTAAATCAGGAAAAAGCTAAGGATGCCCCCTTTCACCACTCCCTTTAACATCATACTGGAAGTCCTAGCTAATTTCATAAGATGAGAAAATAAAGATTTTCAGATTATACAGATTAGGAAAGAAGAACTAACTCTTTTGTTTATAGATGACATGATCATCTATGTAGAAAAGCCAAAAGAATTGACAAAAAACCTCTGGAACTAATAAGCAATTATAACAATTTTTCAGGTAACAAGGCTAATATATGAATATATATTCACTTTCTCATATACCAGCAATGAACAAGTGGGATTTGAAATTAAAAACATATTACCATTTACATTAACATACTCCAAAACAAAGTACTTAGGTATAAACCTAATAAAATATGCATAAGACCTATTTAAGGAAAACATAAGAAAGAAAGAAAGAAAAAGAAAAACTCTATTGAAAGAAGCCAAAGAACAAATTCAGTGGTGGGTATTCCATGAGCACGGATAGGAAGAGTTAATATTATCAGGATGTCAGTTCTTCACAACTTCATTTATAGATTCAATGCAATTCCAATCAAAAGCCCAGCAAGTTATCTTGTGGATATAAATAAACTGATTCTAAAGTTTATATGTAGAGGCAAAAGACCCAAAATAGCCAACACCATATTGAAGTAAAAGAATAAAGTTGGAGGGCTGACATAACCTAACTTCAAGACTTGCTATATAGCTACAGTAACCAAAAATGTGTGGTATTGACAAAAGAACAGAAAAATAGACCAATGGAGCAAAGTACAGAGCCCAGAAATAGACCAAAATAAATATAGTCAACTGACTTTTAACAAAGGATCAAAGGAAATACAATGGAACAAAATAATCTTTTTTACAAATGGTGCTGAAACAACGTTCACATGCAAAAAATGAATTTGCATACAGACCTTAAACCCTTCACAAAAATTAACTCTAAATAAATTATAGATCTAAATGGGGGATAAATAACTATAAAACTCTTTCTTAGTAGATAACAAAATCTTAGATGACCTTGGGCATGCCAATTACTTTTTACACACAGCACCAAAGGCACAATCCACAAAATAATTGATAAGCTGGATTTCATTAAATTAAATCTTCTGTTCTGCAAAATAAAATGTCAAAAGAATAAGAAGACTAAGCATAGATTTGGGAAAAAATATTTCAAGAGACACATCTGACAAAGAACTTTTATCCAAAATACATATAGAACAAAATGTATATACATATAGAACAATATAGAACAATAAGAAAGCAAACACCTTGATTGTAAAATAAGCCAAAGAGCTTAACAGACACCTCATCAAAGATGACATATAGATGGCTAACAAATGAATGAAAAGATGCTCCATGTCACATATCATGAGGAAAATGTAAATTAAAACAATTAGAATGGCCAAAATCTAAAACACTAATAATATCAAATAATGGTGAGGATGTGGAACAGGAACTCTCATTCAGTGCTGTTAGGTATGCAAAAGCGTACATCCCCTTTGGAAGACACTTTCATGGTTTCTTATAAAACTGAAAAAATCTGATCATGGAAGTAGCATTTCTCTACTTTGAAATATTCTTTAGATTATAATGAAATTACCCAAGGTGGAGGGGGAGATTTACACTATATTATAAATATTAGAAAAGGACTATCTCAGAAGCTGCTTTGCTTATCATAAACGTTCTCCTTATCTAAAATATTAGAACTATTATCAAGGATCTTATCTATCTTGTACACCATTGAATCCTAGGATAGCTTTTGGCATTTAGTAGATCATTAATAAATATGTGCTGGCTGAATAAATAATGGAAATATAAATAAATATGCAACAGCAGAAGTTGGTAGGAATAAATGTCATTGTTCAAGGAAGCTTTGCTATTATTTTTTCTTGTCTTCTCTTTCTCTTCCTCCTCCTCCTCCTTCATATTCTTCAACTACAAGCTCAAAGTACAATATAAAATTTGCTCATGCTTTACCATGATGCTTGCCTTTGCTTAAGTGCAACTTTTTGGTCTCATGTCACTTAGATTGGTTTAGGTCATCCTTTGCAAATGAGTTCAGAATTGAACAGTTAAAAATTTTAAGCAGAATAATTTATTCTCAGCAAGCTAACTTTTCCAATATATAGGATTTGACATTACAATAAAAACACCATGTAGAAAATATATTTTATCAACTTCATGGATATTTGTTGATAAAAAAATATCTCATGTTAACTATAAAGGTTGAATGATGATAAAATCAAGAGGTCTTCAGAGGTTTCTTTAACAGCTACACTATCTTAAACATTAAGTTGTTTATTTATTTTCATGGCAGAATGGAGTTCCAAAATGCCTCTCTGGTCTTGTGTTTAATTCAGCATGTGCTGCGAAGAATCAACTGAGGCTATTTTCTTTTCCTAAGAAATTAAGTTTCCAAAAGGGTAAAATTAACAAAAATTCCTATATGCATACAAAACACAGAACATTATAAGCAGTTGCTTCAAAAGACAATATCTATAAATGTGGATTCAATTGCAAATAGATCCAAATGCAATCTTTATTTCAGTATTTTCTCATCTTATGCATGTTATTGAGAGACAATGTATTTAGAAGGAAAAGAAAGGCAAATTAACATAGTTTTTAGCCACTGCTTTATGTTATGTAGCATAGTAGTTGTTTGTGTGAATGTACTCATCTGAGCTAGCTACAACTTGTGCATCATAAATGAGAAAACTGAAGCTCAAAAGCATTTATTCATTAATTTAAAAATATTCAATGAGGATCATTTATGTGCCAGGCACTGTGGTACACAGTTGGCACAAAGCAGTAAACCAAGCAAACATAACCTCTGCTTTCATGCAGTTTCCCATATGGAGGAAGTAATAGGACACTATTAGTCAATGACACTGTGTGTAATTGCAAACAGTGCTAGGTAGTCTTAAAGAAATCTAAACGGTACTGTAAGAACCCAATATAGTGTAGGTCAGTTAAGGAAGTTCTTCTGATGAATAGAAAATTAAATTGAAAGTTGGATGTATAGAAGCTAACTATGTAGAGGAGGATGGTGAATGTGTCCCAAACAGAGTATCATCTGGAAATTGCCTGTAATGCAATAAAAGCATGGCTTATTCAAAGTCCTGCAAGATATTGTGCTGTTAGAGTCCAGAGAATGAGTGGGGAAAGGTTAAAAATATAACACTGCACAGGCAAACAAGAGGTAGGCCATTTTTCCTTAGGCCATTTTTAATAGTATTTTAATTTTTTCTAAGAGAAAAGAAATCAGTTAGTGAACTTTAAGCATGAAAGAGAGTCAGATTTACATGGAAAATATTAACTCTGTAATTTGGAAGATAGCTTAGAGGAAAATAAAATTCAAATTGAGATGCGAATTTTCAAAAAGGTCCAGGGAAAAGTTGGTAGTACCATGGACTCTGCAAGCAGCAAGGAAAATAAATATATATAAGATGCATCCAAGTGGTAAAAAGATAGAGCTGGAGAATGAAAAGGTAAAAGAGCTGAGCTGTGACATTCATGTGTCATGCATAATGGATGATGGCATATTTGAAATCAAGCCTTCAAGGAATGAGATGCTTACAAGTTTGGTACAGTGCAGAAATGAATGGAGAGGGAAGGAAGAGTGAGGACGTTAGAGGGAAGAAGAGTGAATAATTTACATTTCAAATGATTGGAGATTTTAGAAGGTCTATAAACCATGGTGGTTTATAAACTGTGATGGGAAACTAAAAGAACATCAATACGATACAAATTCCTATAACCTAGTACCCAGTGTACTACTGAGGCCCTCTCATTCTGCAACCTACAGAAGCTCATGCTGGACTCTCACCTCTTCTAAGGGGCTGACATTTCTTTCTCAATGAGCTATAGAGACTGTATGTTCATTTCTAAACTTATTTAACAAAAGTACACTAATAAATATACTATGTGCCAAGAGTGATGTGAATCATTGGGACATAAAAATAAAAACAAAAAGGGACTTGGTCTCTACATTCAAAGAGTTCATAATTCATTTTAGTGTATTTTGAAATTAAATTTGCATAAGAATTCCCTGTGTAATTATTTAAAATGTAGTAACCTGAGCCCTATGTGCACTGATTAAATGTATCAAGCATCAGGACAAGAAATTGGCTTTACAACAACTACTTGACTTGATTTTGTTGCCAGTGGTTCAGAAAAATCCTAAAAGAGTGTATAGTTCTCTTCAATAGCAAAGGAAAAATATTTTTTAGCATAACATATATTTTTATGATTCTATTTTGCTCACAACCTAAGCATGTATTTTCTTTTTTCCTTAGAAATATTAAGTCCAAGGTGCTTAGGAATTCACCTAACATTGTTAATTGTCTCTACAGCCTTCCAAATTTTGTAGCAGCCAACTGAGCAGCATTCATCTCTTATGTAGAGTTGCTGAGAATGGCCTAAATGAACCAGTGTGATTGGTTCAGTGGTGATTACGGGACCTAGCTAGGTTGGTCCAAAACAAGTGAAGAACTTTTTTTCGCACTACCTGATCAACACTAAGGTGCTTACACGGTGGTAATATTCTTTAGGGGTTAAGGGGTTGTGTGGGTAAACTCACAACTAATGGACACAGTGAGCGTTGTAGGGGGAAAGGGAACGCCTCAAATCATGGTTCGGTTGTGGCAAAGTCGTAACATGTAACCAAAATGTTTGTACCCCCATGATATCCTGAGATAAAAAAAACTTAAAAAAATGTTTATGTAAAGAAACTCTCTTTCTCTCTCTCTCTCAGATGGAATGATGTGAGTTCTGAATACTAGAGTAGTTGTAGATACTCAGTGCCCATGAGGGTAGCCAGGATGTGTATGCAGCTTATATAGAGAAAGGGCAAAACCAAGAGAATCTCACCTGAAGCTTTTTAACCCTGTCTCTAGTTAAGTGATCAAATAAATCCCTCATATTCTTTTTAGTTAATTCAAGATAGGAATAGATGGGACATTGTTTGTGTTGGGTTTTCATTGTCCTGTGATTCTTTCTGACAGATAAAATTAGAAATTTTTCCCAACACATAGAACACACCAAAGAATTGCTTTAATTATTTTTTACCTTTCTCACTCTTCTTTTTATTCTTTCTTAACTAACTCCTCTTTTATAATAATGACCTACATTGGAATGTTAACTCAAATTAGCTGATATTTTTGATAAAATAACAATATAGTCCATAATAGATCATTGTTATTGTTAATATAATGAATACAAATCTATCATCCTATAGAAATATTTTCATTATCAGTGTAAAACATAAATAATTTATCTGTCATTGAAATGTCCATTCTGAAATTAGATTTTATTTCTCTAAAATATCTGTCATATTTTCATTGTTCCAATTAAAAGTTATTTTCAAATGTAATGCAACTCTTTCCAGAAATTCATTTTTGATAAATTATTAGCTATTTATTGATTGTCTTAATGTTTTTCCCTGGTAAATGGCATTATTATTAGGTATGAAAAGACAAAAATTTTTTAAAAGAAAGAGTATTCTTTTTCAGAGAGCACAGAGAATTGTGTTTTAATAATTAAAAGAAATTACTCCCACGTCTGGCATTTTGCTAAAAATTCAATTTTAACAGTTTTAAAATACAAAAACACATTTTTAAGTATCATTGAAACCATACACATTAAGTAT
The DNA here is from genome assembly GCA_008750895.1 of Mirza zaza. NCBI lineage: Eukaryota > Metazoa > Chordata > Mammalia > Primates > Cheirogaleidae > Mirza > Mirza zaza. The sequence goes on from VSMD01082289.1 coordinate 81,447, forward strand.
CATTGAAACCATAAATTGTTTAATTTCTTAAAATTCCATTCTTTACAGCCACATTCAGAAAAACTTTTTCTTCTTTATTCCTGCATTTCCCCATAACTTTATCATACTCTCCTCTGTGTGATATCTCAAAAGTATGGAGTTATAAGGATTCTAGTAGTTTTTTATGAGAAATATATGTATGAGTTTTTATCTTGTCATTCTCAAATGAATCATCCAAATAATCACCAGAAGAATTTCTCTTGACCAAAAATTTGAATACACTTTTCAATTTATTAAATGACATAGAAAACCTTCAGTGATACAACATCTTTGATATTCTAGTATCATATCTCCTTAAACTATATTATATGCAATAACAATATCAGAATTTTTGAGTCATTCAAAAAATATCTTATAGCTTTATTTCTTCCCTTTTGGCTTTATTTATACTATGCCTTCTATGCCATCTTACTATATTAAGTTCTATGTCATCATTGAACTTATGTCCAAAATATAAATTTTGCCTAACTAAAACCTACATATAATTAGTTACCATTTATTTCAGAAGGTATTCTTTTAACTGTCCCCCAAAGCCAAAAAAAATGGCTTAGATAGTCTTCTCTCTATCTCTAAAATTTTGTGGGAAAAAGTATAACATCATGGGCTATTAGGGGCCTTCTCCCAGAGAAGGCTTTAAAGGAATCCTTCCTTGCTTCTTCCAGCTTTTGGTGGCTTCAGCTCTCCCTTGGCTTGTGGCTGCATAACTGCAGCATGTGTCTCCATCTTCACGTGGCCTTTTTCTGTGTGTGTGTGTGTGTGTGTGTGTGTGTCTCCCTGCCGTGTGTCCTTTATAAAGACATTGTCGTTGAACTTAGGGACCACCTGAATAATCAGGAATGCCCCATCTTGACATCTTTAACTTATATCTGCAAAGGCTTTTTTCTCCAAATAAGTTCACATTTATAGTTGCAGTTTTATGGACATATCTTTTTGGAGGGCCACCATTCAAGCCACTGCACTGTTCTTATGCTTAAAAAGGCTCCTATGGACATCCTTTTCCTCAAATCCCTCAATTCCTCTAGAGGCACTGGTCCCTTGCCAAGGTGCAATTTCTCAGAATCTCTCCCCCATCAAAGGAGAGTCACAAAGTTATTCCCCATTTCTACCAAGGAGTAGGGAATGGATAGGGAATGACAGGAGCAACTCCATGATACTTTTAACTTACTCATGTTTCTTCCTGACTCTAGATTTCTGATATTCCATCTCTTAGCATTTCCTTTATAAAACATGTAATTATAAATTCTTTCCCTGTCACTTTGGGATATAAATCTTTTAAGAAGCTTCTTGCCAGTTTTATAACCCAGTACTGTCTTTCCCAAGAACCCAAGAATCATCTCTTTGAAACGTGATTATTAAGGAAAATAATCCCCTGCCCCCAACCCCAATGCCTCCTTCACGTTTCACTCCCATATCCCAGTCTCTGTGGGATGGTAGAAGCCCAGCTTGGGTAGATGGCAGGCACCTTGACCCAAGTTGAGAAATGACTTTCTTTCATGAAAACATGCGAAGTTTTGTTTTCCTCTGGATAAAACCACATAGCTAACACAGATGTCCTACTGCCATCCTGTACTTTCCCACTAGCTCACCCCAGCCTTTAAAATCCCTACCACCTGTTGTTTCTGCAGAATTGAGCTCAAACTGAGTTCTGACCTTTCACCTCTCTTGCAATAGTCTTGAATAAACACTTCTTTGCCTGTTTAACTTTGTCAGTGCGGGTTTTGCTTTGACACCAGAAAATAGTACTTGTCCTATTGCCATATCTGACTGCAAGCACCTTACGGATATTAAGTCTGAGAATTCAGATTAAAAGTCCTGTCCAATCTTGGAAAGAAAAGAATTCCAAATCAACCTCTGGAACTACAGTGAATTATCACTTTGCCTGTAACAAAACTCATCATTTAAAATAGACCATATCAGAGGTATAAATGAAGGAGATAGATTAAAATATTGTACCTGGAGAACACAGAAGGAAAACAAGAAATATAGTTACAGAATCCTCGGCTTGGTCTGTACCTGCATTCTGTCTTGTAGAAGGCAGTAGAAGCTCAAATACTGATGGAAAGAAGGATGCAACTTCAAATTTGGATTGAGTTCACAGCAACATGCATACCTATTCTCCAACCTCATAAGATGTCCACTGTAAGCTGACCTCAGCTCAGATGGAGTTCTACCTCCATTCACGGCCAAAAAGGCAGTTGGGAATCTTTCCTTTCATGAAGTCTTACCTCACTCAGCTTAAAAATCTGTGAAGGTGTCTCTCTCACATTCTTACTCTGCTTTTCCTGTGATATTTACTATAATGTAAAAATGATTATGGAATAAAAATGGTTTCTCTTTATTATGAAATTTGGGGTAAAGGTGTTGGGAGGAACCTAAATTAAAGATTACTTCTTTTCCTCACAAGAAATCAAAGATGTAGTAAGAAAAAAAAATGCCCCAGGGTTATACTTTTAATAATATTAACCATTTGTTTTTAATTTATTTGTTTTCTTTGGAAAAGGAAGAAATTCATTAGTTTCTAGAGATTCAATTAGCCATGAATTGTTTTTATAGCCTTAGGGAAGACAGGATACAAGAGAACAAAACACAGGATACAAGAGAAATTCAGTAGGTAAATCAAGTCATTGATTATGGAAACAAAGTTAGAAGATGGACCATAGTTTTAATTTAATCTAATGATTGAATTATCTGCTCCTAAACTAAATAAAGATTTCCCAGATTGAATGAGGGGAAGAATGAAAGACTATTGTGAATACTTTCCAATAGGGCTTGAGTATGGGACTATTGATAGTATATATGATGTCCGCTGCAAGCTGAAATTTGAGGTAAGGGTGTTGGGAGGAATATATATGTGTGTGTATATATATATACACACACATATATATGTGTATATATATGTGTGTATATATATGTATATATGTGTATATATATACACATACACATACATGCACATATGTGTGTGTATATATATATATATACACATACACATACATGCACACATACACACTGTGTAGTATAACATATACTATTTAATCTCCTCTGTGGAGATCACACCCGTAATGCATTGTCTACTATTTTCAATTTTAGTTCTGTAATGTGGAAAAGAAATTTAAACAAACTTCCATATCAATCTAAGGACAGAATCACGTATATGTGATGATTTATCTTGTCATTTTTAGTTGTGTAGAACCCTTGGTATTCAAAATATGATCCGTGGACCAACAGCAGCAGCATCACCTGGGAGCTTGTTAGAAAAACAGGATCTCAGGCTCTTCCCCAATCTCAGACCCGTTTTCAAACCTCCTGAATCATAATCTGCATATTATGGCCCCCTGCATGTTACAGAACCCCCTGGGTGATTTACATCCACATTAAATATTAAGAAGCACTATGCTATAGGTCTTTGCTGGATTTTATCCTGAGATTCTTTAATTAAAAGTTTAAAGCATTCTTTGGAAATAAAATTTTCTTTAAAGCATTTATTTTTCAGTGTAGACTATGTAACATATAATTTTTTATTGTATTATATCATAAGTGTATATTTGTAATAACTCAAAATAATTGTAGTGTCTTACTTGGTACTTACTAGCCTACAAAATGTTGACTTAAATATAAGTTGCATTTCTCAATTTTTACCTTCCTCCAAACATTGGTTTTCATATTTCTAATTAATAAGTGGAACAATACCAGTAAAGCCTTGGAGGAGATGCCCAACTGTGGAAGCTGCAGAGCTGTGTGTCTCTGATAGAAAAGCCTGTTATGGATGAGCTGCAGCCAGATTAATATTCTGAAGTAGGACCCTACAGGTGTTAGTGCTTCAGTTTCAAATTTACTTGTCAACTTTAGATTCCATTTTAATTTTTTTTAATAAACTCAACATTAATCTTACATATGTTACCAAATTATTAACTACACCATTACTGATTAAAATTTACTACTTTGATCTGCACAAATTATATATCATTAATTTTGATAGGCAGGTTTGAACATTGATCTCATATGGATCTACTCCGGGAAGTTTTTAATTGCATAATGACTGACATAGGTACCATGCCATGAGAATACCAAAATTACCCCAAAAGCTCATACACAGCCCTTCACCCCCAACACGCCCACAGACAGAGACACACACACACACACACACACCCCTTAGAATTCAGTATAAAACCAAAATTACATGTGTAACTGATTTACATTGCAAGGTACAAACACACCATGTAAGCAATGTTTAAAAAGCTCGAATTAGTTTCAAGACATTTATAATCTGAGATCAATGGGCAGGAAGAAGGAAGAGAAAAGAAAAAAATTAATTTCAAGACATGACTTTATTTAATCAATAAGATACTGCCATTTGAAAAGTATAAAGAAAATATAAAAGGAAAAATTAAGGAATAGGGAAACTTCAAAATGACCATGTTTTATTTTAATAATACAAGATTAATAATAAAAATTACTTAGTGTTTACTATGTCTTTAATTTTGAACAGAAATTTAAAGAAGCTTCTATTTTTACCTTAGGATATAATCCTTTTATTTTTATAATTTTATCTAGTCTTTCATAATTATCTACCATCTTGATACACAAAGTATGGTAAAACTTTTGCAGTCATTATCTAATCTAATACACATAAGAATGTTAAGACTATCACCAAAATACTTTCTGAATTTAATAATTTCTCAACCCCTTTTGTTGTGACCCTAGTCCACACAGTCATAATAGCTAGGCTACCTTGATAACCTTGTACCTGTCTACTGCTTAAATCCTCAAGCCTCTAGAGTCCATCATCTCTTCAGTGCCTCAAGGCATTCTCTTGAATTTTTCATTTAAATTGCATTAGGCAATAACGCTGTTGAAAAGATTTCAAAGGTTTCCATCTCATTTAAAATAAAATTCAAATTATTTACCATGACTTCAGGCCAATGAATTTAATTTAATAACAGCTATGCCTCTTTTTTTTTTTTCCCTCAGTCCAAACCCACCATCCTTCTATTCCTTAAATGTACCAAGTTTGTCCAAACTTTAGGTATTTCCACTTGCCACTTGCTATGGTTTGAACGTTGTGTCCTCCAGAATTAATACGTAGAATTCCTAATCACCAAGTGATGGTATTAGGAGGTGGGGTATTTGGGAGAAATTTCTCATGAATGAAATTAGTGACATTATAAAATAGGTCCCACAGAACTGCCTTTCATTCCACCATATGGGGATTCAGCTAGAAGGCACCAATGTTTAAACCAGAGAGTGGGGCCCTCACCAGATAGCAAATCTGCCAGTGCCTTGATCTTGAACTTCTCAGCCTCCAAAACTGTAAGAAATAAATTTTTGTTGTTAGTAAGTTATCAAGTCTATGTATGGTGCTTTGTTACATGAACAGATGGCACTGCTCTTTTTGGCCCAGATTTACATCTCGGACTCACTCCTACATTCCAATTCTAATGTCATCTCTCTTCAGAAAGGCCCTATTCAACTACTCTAAAATGCCCCCACTAAGTTTAATGCCCCCTTTACTTTTGTTCTATTTTTCTCCAAAACATTCTTATTAACATTGTATTACATATTTGTTTAACTTACGGTTATATTTTTATCTCCCTAGAATATAATATCATGAGCGTAAAGATTTATCTTCTTTGTTCATTGATATATCTTTCAGTTTCTAAAATCATTGTAAATATATATATAAACATATTAATATATACTGTTGACTCTTGAATGACATCAGTTCAAACTACAAGCCTCCACTTAATTTTAAATTTCCTTCTGCCTCTACCGCCCCTAACACAGCAAGAGCAAACTCATCCTCTTGTCTTCCTTAGCCTATTCAATGTGAAGATCATAAAGATGAAGACTTTTATGATGATCTACTTCTTAATAAATAGAGAATATATTTTCTCTTTCTTATAATTTTCTTAATAACATTTTTTTCTCTAGCATATGTTACTGTAAGAATACAGTATATAACACATAATATACAAAATATATGTTAATTGGCCATTTATGCTGTCTATGTTATGGAGAGGGAGTCAAATGTTATCTGCAGATTTTCAACTGCATTGAGAAACAGCACCCCTAACCCCTGTGTTGTACAAGAGTCTATGTATATGTGTGTGTGTGTGTAAAAATCAATTTGGCCACATACAAATTGCATGATTCTAGACAATGTTTATTGAATGCTCAACAATGGTCACTTGATATGAGACATTCAAATGAATTTGCTTATCCACAAAAGAAGGATTAAAATATCCTTGTCCTAAACTTGATTATGAGAACTGCTAAACTTAATTATAATAATTAAATTAAATTATTTAATTAAATAATTATAAAAATTAAAATGAAATAATTAATAAAATTCTATTAAAATAATTAATAGAATAGTGCTCTTCTCCTTTCCTTTGATATCGGAGTACAATTAATGACTTCCCTTTCTCATTTCTTCCTAGTTAACTACTACCCTTGTTAGCATCAGGGATCACACTTTTCTTTTCCTTTTTCCTTTTTCTTTTTCCTCCTACAATCCTTAGCCCAAACACTGAATTACTATTTAATGATCATGAGTGACTGGAAAGAGTTTCATACTTTACTGGGACTGAAACATACAGAGTAAACAGAATTGCTGCTAATTACAAGTCATAAATTAGCACTTTGAAGCCTGTTTTCTTATCTCAAGGCACATGTTTTGATGCTTCTTTCCAAGTGACTGCTTCTTATGTGTTCAATGAAAAAGTACCCAAAATCAGTGCAGATTCCCTTGAAACCAAGTCAGTAGGATATATTTATCAAGGAATTTACTTTACACATATTTTAGTTTTATTCACATATATAGCTCAATCATTTGGTTAGCCTAAAAATTTAATGGGATCTTAAAGTAATTATAGCACAAAATCAAGTCTCTTATGATAAACAAGGTGTCAAGTTTACTCTAGGGCAATGACTGCTTCATTTCCCAATCAAAAAGTCTCTAACAACTCCATTAATGATGGTATTGTAACTTTGACTGATGCTCTGAAAACTTTAAAACAAACATCCTATGACAATTTTGTTTGTATCACATATATAAGGTAAATATTATTTTTGGATTTGAATATAATCTTCAAAAATAATTTCTTTCACTAAAATTTATATTAATACTTGTCAAGTTTCTATGTATTATTATATCTTTGTATAGTGATTAAGAATTTTCAAACCAAATTTACATTCATTATCTCATTATTACCTTACAATAACCCTCTGACCAGGAAGGGATTGTTGTCTTCCTTTTGCAGTGGGACACCAAATGCAAAGAAGACTCACAAATATCACACTCTCAGTTGTGAATTAAAACACAGGTTCACTGTACCTACTTTTGTTACTTTTCATCACCGTGCAAATTTTATTCTAATGTCTGTGTGACAGATGCAGCAGAGAACTTTCATGAAGGAAAAACAGAGGTAAGAGTTCCAGGATTGCTTACGACCTTATGGAGACTGATTTTTAAAATAAGGGGAAAAATATCATAGGAAGATTATCAGAGAGTCTCAGAGCAAATCTTGGTAGCTGTATTTTATAGGAAGGAGAAAGGGACAGGGGGACTCTTTTCAGGTGCAAGAGATTTACAGGAGCACCCACCTTTACTCTACAAATGGAAGTATAGATGTTGCAGATGGCATTGTCTTATCCAGAAATCTAGGAGCTCTGCTACACCAACAAAGAAAGGACAGTACACTGTGCAGTCATCAAGGTAAATCTACAGAGCTTATATTTGCTATTTTAAGGAAGATATCTTTTTAATCAATGTAGAGGATGACATCAACATATCTCCTTGCCTAGTACTTGTGAGCTGTTTGACATGTTCTATAAATATTCATTTTCCCTGAAATTAATTCTGCACAGTAGGTATTGAACAAATGGTTGAATAAATGAATGGTTTTGTTGGCAAGCACAAATGATAAGTGGAAGAAGACTGAAAGGAGAGACGGAAGACAGAGCAGAGAAACTCTGACTTTCCAGACTATCTCTCTAGCTGAGTGTGCTAGAGAAGAATTATTTGCTAAAGGCTATATCACCATATATTTTTATGCAAGATATATGTATATATGTGTGTATTTATATATATAGATAGATAGATGAAATTTTCTGAGTAACGCATATAAAAATAATTAATCTATTATCTCTTTGAGCAGAGTTCTTCTAAATTTTCCGCATTTCTGAGTCATGACTTTCTTATGAGTTTGTAAAGAAGAACTCACCATCTCCTTCTAAGTTTCTCCAGCAGCACGGACTATTCCATGTGACAACCAAAATAAGCCTATACTCTTAGAGCAGAGGGATTAATATTTTCTTTAAAAAAGGCTGTGGGTACCAAACAATTCTATAATGTTACTCTAATTAAGCCTTTATTTAAATGTAGCTATCCATAGAAGAAAAAATTCAGATTAAATTTCATTTATGACCAAGTCAATTCATTTAAATGATAATAGTTTCTTTGTCCTTATTTTGAGAGTTCATCAATAAATACATTCCAAATACACTTTTTAAAAAGGCAACCCTAGAATGAAAACTTTCTTAACCAATTATTTCAAATGCAATATGCTATTACATTTTACATTCTCTTCCTTCTATATATGACCTGGAAAGTGAAATATAGAGTTGTGAAATGAAATAATAATAATAATAACCAACATAGAGAAACAGAAAGCAAACTTTGAATTAAAATTTTCTTGAAGTATTTGCTATGGTCTGAATGTTTGTGTCTTCCTAAAATTCATATTTTGGGATTCTAATCCCCAAAGTGATGGTTTTAGGAGGGGGGGGTTGAAAGTTTATAAGGTTATGAGGGCATAGACCTTATGAATGGGATTCGTGCCCTTACAAACAAGACCACAGAGCGCTGCCTTGCCCTTCCAACATGTGAGGACACAGCTGGAAGGCGCTATCTGTAAACTCGATACTAACCCTACCAGTATCGTGATCTTGAACTCACCAGCCTCCAGAAGTGTGAGGACTAAATTACTGTTGTTTATAAGCTAACACAGTTTATGATATTTTGTTAAAGGAACCTGAAAGGACTAAAACAATATTATGGAACTTATCTACAATTTAAAAGTGTATCATATATTTTTTATGATCACTGCACAATTAGTAAAGTAACCAAAAATTTGGAGGAATTTATGTTCAAAGACTCCAGTATATTAGTTATTTCTCTGCAGTAAGGGACGGGACTAGGATGGCTGTACTTCTGGGGAAGCCATAATTTCCCAATGCTCTTTGTAATACTTCATTTCTTAAAAAATTAGTTTTTATAAACATTTATGCAAAATGTATACATTTGTCATGGCAAGAATGGGTTTCCTTTAGTATCTTAAAATGTTCTTTCTTTTTTGATATTGTTAATTATTTAACATTAACTAATACGAAAACATTTTGTCAAGACAATATTATAAATGCTGACACTTCTCTGCCCATTTTACTAATGTTCATTCAGATAAAATATACAAATAACAATAAAACAACCACTATCTCAACAATATAAACAAGATCTGCATATCATTGATACAATACACTGGATATCTGAAAGCAGTTCTGTTAAATAATGTCCAAGAGAACATCTCAGTAAAAGCAACAAACTACTCAGAGGATTAATGGGTTTTTGAAGAGGAAAAGATCTTAGAGAAAAGATTCTTAATATTAAAAATTGAGATAACAGCAATTTTATGAATTTTCAAGAAATTGGTTCTCTCAGAAGTACATTTACTGCTGGAAACTTTTTTTTTGTTTTCTCAATAATATTCAAAAGAACATTGCATCAATGAAAATATAGAAGGCTTTCTAGAAAAGGTAATGCTTTAAGAAAAGCTCTCAGGAAAATAAAAGCCATGTTTGTATAATTTAAATCACAGTAGAAGAGCTTTAGTCTTTACAAGATTAATATTTGGTTTCTTTATATGGTGATATTTCAAGTGATTTTAAAAAATCTTTTTATCTATCTATATTTCTATAATATTTTATAGTAAAAACAAGTATTCCTATAATCAGACAAAATAATATTTTTCTACTGGAAGCAAGTATTTCTCTCACAGAATTCTTCTTAATATTAAATGAGATCATATACATCAAAACAACTTACCAGATAAAAGATATACTAATTGTGGTAAAAATTTTGGACTGTGTGGTTTTAGAGACTTGAGTTCAAATCTTGACTATGCATCTTCCTAAAAGTGAGACCTTGGGCCAGTGATTCAGTCCTTCTGCTCTTCATTGCTTCATTGGTGAATTGAGTGTAACAACAGGCTCAGTCTCATAGGTTTTGGTGAAGATTAAATAAGCTAATTTTCTTAGAACAGTATTTGACTCGACTGAAGTACTAATTAATTAATTTCTTTAAAATGACATATAAAGCTAAAACAAAACTAGTACACCTGAAAAGAAATAAAAATCTTTGTAAATTATTCTGTGATATGAAAGGCACTGTCAGTCATGAAATCTCTGAAACTGGTAATAAATGAGATGGGAAAAATGTAAGCCCACTTCAATTTTAAATGTCTGTCCACTGTAGATCATTTACTATATGATGTTCCTTTTACTTCTCGTCATTAGATGTGTTCATTTATACAAGCAGTATTCATCTCAAAGATCTCATGGATGAACATAAACTTGGAAGATAAAACTTGTTACATTTGGTTATTTTGTAGTCACATAAAATGAAATTGCTTAAGTGGAAGATTTAAGTTATAAATATAGTAAACTCTTGTTTGCCTTTCACACAACACTAGAAAGCTACTTGTTTTAAAAGAAATATGATGTCCCTTCATAGATAAATATTTTCCACAAGTACCATATGCACACATGTACACATTTATAAGCCAAGAAATGTGTGGCTGTACCTATGGGATCTGTTGCTAATGAACTCCAAACCGTATTGTGTAACAAAAGAACTAATTGGAGAATTAGTATAGTATATTCATAAAGCAAGAACACAGTTTTATTATTGTTGTTGTTATTTTTGCTCTTGTTTGATTTTTCCCTTTAGAATGTCATGACCCAGGAAACATACCAATTATGTATAGCTGAAATAAATTCAGAAGACACAATCCAATATGAGATGCATACTATTATTTATTTACTCAGCGCTATTCTATTATTTTTAAAAATATGGTCTGCATTCCACTAAATTGATTTCAAAACCCGATAATGTATTATGTTATATGGTAAAAATCCTGAGACCCAAAAGTGTCAGTGTATTCAAAGTGTTCCCACCTAAGAGACATATGTGTCCCTTAGAATCTCTGTTGGAATCAGTGGATGTTCACTGTTCAGTCATTCCATAGACACTTACTGAACACCAATGACTTCTCTGATCTAGTGGTCAAGGATATAGCATCAAATAAAATGTAGTATTTTTTAAAGAGCTTTCCCATATGTAGTAACAGTATCTCTTCCACTTCTTTCATTAGAAACTTAATACCAAGCTAAAATAACCTAGGTCTTAGCAGTAGGGGAAAAGGCCTAAAATATAGTTTGTATTGGGCAAGAAGGGAGTATGAGCCACCTAATTTATCTTCAGTCATAGAATTGGCATCTTTGGTAGGGCCTCTAGGCAGATGAATGGTCCACTTAATTATCACTTTTGCTTTGTGAGCAAAATATTGAGGTAATTGGTTTGATGTTGATCAGATCATCTGCCTAAAATTGTCCTTTTGCTTAATTAGTATTTAGTACAATGATTATGCATGAAGTAAAAATGTCAGGTGGCATTAGATTCTAATTGATTATAATTGTCACTCAGAAAAATTTTGTCTTAACTTGTTATTTAAACCATGTGACCATTTCTTCACAATTTTCACAATTTGGAAGGAATAATAGTAAGTACCATAATATATGCTACTAATGTGTAACCTCATTCATTAACATAAAGCAGAGTATAAAAATACTGACAGCAAGCACCAAAATTACTCCTACTAGGACCACCTCTATTACTACTACCAATACAACTTATTGAGCTTTGACTATATGCCAGCAACTGCAATGTGCAATTTATGTAAATTATAAAGCATAATCTCATTCATGGACAGATAAAAAAGGTTAATAGTAAGTAGAGAATAGCAAATGTATAATATATAGGTATAATGATAATATGAAGTGGGAAGAATAATTTTGCAAAATCAGAAAATATTATATTTAAGAATAATAATTTTATTTGGTTAAAAAATACTATACAACACAAATTTCACATTTTAGCTTATATGATACCATCAAGTTAATTCGAATCATCAATTTTATACTGATTATCAATGTGGCTGAATTACTGTAGAAGCCAAAAAAATGTTAACATTAAACAGTGAATGTTCTTTGCTAACAATAAAAAATGAGTGTAGTTCATTTATTTTCCTTTAGCATAGACAAATAAACCTGTCTTTAATTTAATATTCTATTGTAAAATAGAGCATAATGGCCTAGTTTCTGTATTGGAGATATCAGAGAAGCATTGCATAATTTTGTAGTAGTACTCAGTTTTATTCTGTTCATTTTTAATGCTGTTTTTATTCAATTTTATCTCTTACAGGAATGGAATTGTTTTACATATTGCAAGTTATAGCGTGAAACAAAATTAGAGGTGATGTCTTTATTTTTTCCCGATCGTACAATATTCATGTTCCTGTCTCTTAATAAGAAACAATTTAGTTAAATTATTTTCCTTGCTGGGTACTGATTATATTTAAAAAGAAAATAGGAAAGAAGGGGAATGCAAGAATTCAGTTTTGTTATTATTTCTTCCATCATTTCAATTGCTAAATTCAATTACCAAGGTAAATGAATCCATGCAAGTTTATATAATAATGAAACATGGTTTCTTCTTGAGATTACAATTGACTATTATAAAAACTATTTATTAAAATACAGGAAAATATAGATAATCTTATATGTGCTTGTTATTAGTTATTTTATATCTGTAGATTGGACATTGTTCTATATTAAAAGCCTCAGAAATTTACCCATTGTTATGCATTGCTATTTCTTTTAAACACATGGGCACATCTATCTTTATATTTCCCACTGATGTATATTCTGCAGTATTATCATTATTTCTTCCTATATTTCTTCCTGTCATATGTTATTTCCTATATTCCCAAAGAACGCAGATGCAACTCTCATTCTTCCTTTTAGGGCTTTTTAACACAGGAGCAAACTTACCATTGAGACAAGAGAGTGTGGAGAGTTAAAACCATTCATAAGCTTTTCAATGTTGACCCAAATACCAGAATCGTTATTGTAACAGGCATGCTGGCATCTTTTATATCATAGATCTATTTAAAATGAATTCAATGTATTTTTCTACAAATATGTTCATCAAAGAAAGTAAGCATACCTGTTTAAATGATACAATATACACTTTGGGAAAAGTAACAGCAACTGTACAAAGTACATATGTTTAGTCAGTGAATGAATGCTGGAAAAATATATGTATTAGTTTCTTATTGCTATAGTAACAAATTACCACAACATGAGTGCCTTAAAAAGACACTTATAGATCTGGCTTGGGTGATGTAAAAGCAATGTATGTAACCAAATTGTTTGTATGCCCATGGTATTCTGAAATTTAAGAAAAAGAAAATAAATTTTAAAAAGACAAATTTGTTACCTTATTTTTATCAAGGTCAGGTCTGAAAAGGGTCACAAAGGCTTAAATCAAAATGTCACCACATCTGTGTTTGTTCTAGAATTTCTACAGAAGAATTCACTTCTTTGTCTTTTCTTTTATTTTTTAATTTTATTTTACGAGATTTAAGGGGCGCAAATGGTTTTTGTTGCATTGATGAACTGTATAGTAGAGAATCTAGGCTTTTGTGTACCCATCACCTGAATAGTATACATTGTAACTGATAGGTAATTTTTCATCCTGCAACTCCTCACACCCTTCCCCCTCGGAGTCTCCTGTGTCAAATATGTCACTCTGTATGGAGACCATACATACCCATTGCTTAATTCCCACTTACAAGTGAGAGCATGAGATGATTGGATTTTTGTTCCCGGGTTACTTCACTTAAGATAATAGCTTCCAGTTCTATTTGAGTTGCTGCAAAAGACATTATTTCATTCCTTATTGTGGCTGAGTAGTAGTCCACAGTGTGTGTGTGTGTGTGTGTGTGTGTGTGTGTGTATAGTATATATATCTCACATTTTCTTTATCTACTCATCACTTGATAGACAATAAGGTTGATTCCATATCTGTGCAATTCTGAATTATGCTGTAATAAACATGAATACAGGTGTCTTTATTTGTAAAATGACTTATTTTCCTTTGGGAAGATTCCCAGTAGTGGGATTGCTGAATCAAATGATAGTTATACTTTTAGTTCTTTGTGGTATCTTCATACTACTTTCCATAGAGGTTGAACTAATTTGCAGTCCCACCAAAACTGCATGAGTATTCCTATCTCTCCGTATCCACACTGACATTTGTTGTTTTAGAACTTTTTGATAAAAGCCATTCTCACTGGAGTTAAGTAATACCTCATTGTGGTTTCGATTTGCATTTCCCTGATGATTAGTGATTTTGAGCATTTTTTCATGTTTTTTGGCCATTCATTTCTCTTCTTTTGAAAAGTTTTTTGTCCACTTTCTAATGGGGTTATTTGGGGTTATTTTTCCATTTCTTGAGTTCTTTATAGATTCTAGATATTAGTCCTTTGACAGATGTATAGCTTGTGAATATTTCCTCCTGTAACTTAGATTGTCCATTTATGCTCTTGATTATTTCTTTTGCTGTACAAAAACATTTTAATTTAATTAAATATCATTTATTTATTTTTGTTTTTGTTGTATTTGCTTTTGAGGTCTTTGTCATAAATTCTTTATCTAGGCCAATATTGACAATAGTTTTTCCTAGATTTTTTCTAATATTTTTATGGTTTTAGGACTTACATTTAAATCTTTAATCCTGAGTTAATTTTTGTTTATGGTGACAGGGATCCAATTTCATTCTTCTGCCTGAAGCTATACAATTTTCCCAGCATCATTTATTCAATTGGGTGTCCTTTCCCCAGGGAATAATTAATCTGCTTTGTCAAAAATCTGTTAGTTGTACGTATTTGGCTTTAACTCTGTGTTTCTGTGTTTTCTATTCTGCTCCATTGGACTATGTGTCTACTTTTATACCAATATCACGCTCTTTTGGTTACTCTCAACTTGTAGTATAATTTGAAGTCAAGTAATGTGGTGCCTCCAGATTCATTCTTTTTGCTTAGGATTTATTTAGCTATCCGTGGTCTTTTTTGTTTTCATATGAATTTTAGGATAGTTGTTTTTAATTCTGTGAAAAATGATATTGGTATCTTGATAGGAAATGCATTTGATCTGTAGATTACTTTGGTCAGTATGAACATTTTAAGAATATTAAATCTTCCAATCCATGAGTTTGGGAAATTTTTCCATTTCTTTGTGTTGTCTATGATTTCCTTTATCAGTGTTTTACAGTTTTCTTTATAGAGGTCTTTCAACTCCTTGGTTAAATATAGTCCAAGTATTTCATTTTTTTGCAACTATCATAAATAGGATTCTTGTAATCTAGCAAAAGATAAGATATATCAAAGATCAGAGTGTAATAAAGTTAAAACAAAAAAATATTAAGTTTCAATGAAATGAAGAGTTAGTTATTTGAGAAGATAAACAAAATTGATAGACCACTAGCTAGATTAACCAAGAAAAGAAGAGATAGGATTCAGATAAGCTCAATCAGAAATTTTAAAAAAGAGATATTGTAACTATCCATTCACAGCCATTGCACCTTTAGTGAATGAGAGTTCTTTATTTGATTCCCACCTTGGTTGTTATTAGTATATAGTCATGCTACTGATTTGTGCACATTGATGTTGTAACCTGAGACTTTACTGAATTTATTCATCAAATGTAGGAGTTTTTTGGAGGAATTTTTTAGAGTTTTTTGTTATAAGATAATTTTATCAGCAAAAAGAGACCATTTGACTTACTATTTTTCTATTTGGATCCCCTCTATTTCTTTCTCTTGACTGATTGCTCTGGCTAGGACTTCTAATACTACATTGATTACATGTGACGACAGTGAGCATTCTTGTCCCAGTTCATAGGGGGAATGCTTTCAACTTTTCCTCATTCAGTGTAATGTAGGTTATGGGTTTGTTATAGATGGCTTTTATTATTTTGAGTTATGTTCCTTCGATGTCTAGTTTGTTGAGAGTTTTTTATCATGAAGGAATACGAAATTTTGTTCAATGGTTTTTGTGCATCTATTGAGATGATCATATGGTTTTTGTTTGTAATTCTGTTTATGTGGTGAACCACATTTCTTGATTTAAAAATGTTGAACCATCCTTGTATCACTGGGATGAAACCCACTTGATCATGGTGAATTATGTCTTTTATTTTATTTTATTTTTTAATTTCAGCATATTACGGGGATACAAATGTTTACATGTATTACCCTCACCCCACCTGAGTCAGAGCTTCAAGTGTGTCCATAATCCAGACAGTGTGCACCACACCCATTACGTGTGTATATACCCATCCCTTCCTCCCCTTTCCACCTGCCCGACATGTGATGAATGTTATTACTATATATACACTTAAGTGTTGAACAGTTAATACCAATTTGATGATAAGTACATGTGGTGCTTGTTTTTTCATTCTTGGGATATTTCACTTAGTAGAATTGGTTCCAGCTCTATCCAGGATAATATGAGAGATTCTAGATCACCATTGATTTTTGTGGCTGAATAGAACTCCATGGTATACATATACCACATTTTATTAATCCACTCATGTATTGATGGACACTTGGGTTGTTTCTACATCTTTGCAATGAATTGTGAATTGAATGCAGTGAATTGTGCTGCTATAAAATTTGAGTGCAAATGTCTTTTTATAGAATGTCTTTTTTTCCTTTGGGTAGATGCCCAGTAATGGGATTGCTGGATCAAATGGTAGTAATAAAGTAATACTCTTTGAGGTATCTCCGTATTGCTTTCCACAGAGGTTGTACTAGTTTACAGTCCCACCAGCAGTGTATGAGAATTCCTATTCCTATGTATCCACTCCAATATTTACTTTTTGATAAAAGCCATTCTCACTAGAGATAAGTGATATCTCATTGTGGTTTTGATTTGCATTTCCCTGATGATTAGAGATGTTGAGCATTTTTTCATGTTTCTTGGCCACTAGTCTGTCTTCTTTTGAAAAGTTTCTGTTCATGTCCTTTGTCTACTTTTTAATGGGGTTGTTTGATTTTTTTCTTGTTGATTTTCCTGTGTTCCATATAGATTCTATTTATCAACTTTTTAAAACTCATCATGTGTAATTAGTAAGGAGTTTTTTCAGCCTAATCACTCTGCATACTAGATTTTATCCTGAACTCTTCCATTTAAATGTGTCAAAATCATTTTCACTAGCATGGTAGAGTAATATGATTAAAATTATTTTAACAACAGTGTCCAAACCACATTTTTCTTATTTATATCTTCCATTCAGATTATGAGCTGATGCTGAGAATCAAGGGTTCTATGATGAAAAATATTCAAAAGATGTAAATAAGACTCAAGCCTTCACCTGCTTTAGCATTTTTGCACAAATTACTCAGTCACAATTTGAGTAAAATTAACTTATTTTTAAAATTTGATAATGTAGTAATGGAATTGTCATTTTTATCACATTTCTTGCTAACATTTCCAGATATTTCAGGCAGAGAGAAAGATTGTCTTCGTGAGCTGAGAATGAGAACCAATATATGCCACCATCTTTTAAACTATACCACATTGATGATTCCTGGCAGGCAGAAGGGAAATGAGTGGTGGATTACACTGGTATCAATAATACCAGTTTAGAGCTTATACAAGCAAAAAACAAAGTCAAGGAAAAGTCTGCTCTGCTCCTAAGAATGATTTTCAAGTTTAGAAATGATCTTTGTGATTTATGTTGATGAGTCCAATCATTTTGACATTATAATAGGGGTTCTTAAAAATAAAATGTATATGACATACCTATGTATGAAGGACCTAATACATTTATAGGCTGGAAAAGTCTATTTCATTTTGTTTAAAAGGTATGTGGGGCCAATTGAAACAAGTTACATTTGACAAGAATATGGATTTAGGTAGTAATTCAGATAGCTACAGGAGCAGGTGTTTATCATGGTTGACCTGATATGAGCCAATCCTTTCCCTTTAGAAATAGCCTGATTTGAATTCTCATTAAGCCACATGAAACAGCACACTTTCAACATAGTATGTATTCTAGTAATAAAGGCTATTAAGTTTTCAGCAGCAATGGAAAGCCTATAATTTATATCATGGATGATGAGTCTTGTAATGGCTTTAACTGATTACGTTTACATTTTTTATTTAATCATTTCTGTTAGCATTACAAAATGATAGTGTATTGTTATATTTGAGCAAAGCTAATCTTCTGATTTATGAAAAATAAAAATAGTGGTAGAAAGTTTCCCTGGTTATGCTCCCTTTTCTATTAATGTAAATATCTGAAAGTTTAAACTATTTATTTTAAAACATAAATTGTTTTTTTAGTCTTAGATTCAGTGCAATGAACATAAACTTTAGAATTCAGCATCACTCTCATTATAAACTGATACTTGCTATCTGGTATTCAAAACTAGATGAAATTAAAGAATGCAGAACTAATTTATTATTTTATGAGTATGGTAACTTAAAATAATGGCTTTGGATTATGAGATGTTGATTGTTTAGCACCAAAATAACATAAATATGTATTAAATTACTCTTAAAAGTATGACTAGTATTCATATTTTGTGTTTTTTCTAGGATAGATAAATTTTTCTTACTGTTTTTGCTACTTGTGATTTGAGGGTATACTATGATGATTTTCTAAATTGAGAATATGTAACAAAGACAGCATAAAAAAAGCTATTGTGACTTAAAAATTAATGTTTAGTATGATAAGTGTTTCAGTCCCACCAGGAAATTTGTCATAACTATGTTAGGAAAATAATTATGTCCATTTTTACATATAAAACTGTAAGTCACCACGATAACCTGGATTTTTACTCAGCTGATGACTATTTGAATATGTACATAAAGATTAATCCATCTTCACCCTTTTCTGAGGTGAGATGATGTATAACCCTATTTTTACATGTTATTAATATTAACAACATACTTGGTAATTACTCTCTGAAAATCATTTCATTCTGTTGTCCTCTCTTTGGCCAACACATAAGAGAAGAAAGAGGTCAAGTATCATATGAAATAGGCTAATAATTTTTTATTAAAATTATCCAAAGTCTTGCTATCATAATTAGAAAAAAAGGCATATGCTTTATTTTTGCCTTTAAGGCAGAATATTAGCTGTCCCCAAGCCCTCTCACCCACTTCTTTTCCTGCCACATTCTCACTTATTTCCAGCTCACCAGCCGTGCTAACTGTGTGTCCTATTCCAAACGTGCTCAGTGATTTCCAGTCTTGGCACTAGATATTCCTTTGCCTGAAAAGTCCTCACTAAGGATCTTCACAAAGACATCCTCTTCCATTTTAACAGGGCACAGTCCAAAAATCATTTCTTCAAAGAGTCTGTATCTGATCATTCAACTTGATGTTGCATCTCCAACATATTTCCTCTGTGTTACCATGCTTAAATTTCTACATAGGATTTACGGCTGGATGAATCCGCATCATTGACTATGGATTACTGGATGGCTGGGCCGAGTTAACTTTGTTTACTGCCATGTTAATCAGCATTAAGAATAGTACCTGGCAGGTAAATGGCAATTTTTTGTTGTTTTTGTTGAAAGTTAATATAAAGTGAAAAATCACTCTTATTTTGTTGAATAAAAACACAACCACAAGATAATAAGTACATTTCTAAATGCTATACATAAATGTGATATGTTATTTAAATTTTTTAAAAAGTTAAGATTTTAAGTTACGATCCAAAGAAAATGAAAGTTTCCTGAAGAATTCACCTAAACCTGAATCTATCTACACTTTTGGTTGTTTGTCTTTTTTTTGTTTTGTTTTGTTTTTAGTTTAATACCATTAAACCAATCTTAGTATTTAAAATAATACAAGGAAGTTTTGGTCAGATTAATTGAGAATTTCAACTTTGAATAACTGGTCTCTTAGAGTTATTGCTTGCTGTCAGCTGGTCATTGACTTGATTTAATAATTTATTCATGAGTAATTATTAAACATATGTTATCTGAAATAAACAGACAAAATTCTACTGGCTTTGTAGAGATTATAAAGAAGCATAAGGCATAATTTCTAACTTTGGAAAGTTAAACTACAGTAGAAAAGACAAACAATTTAAGTAACATTTAAGTAAAAATATATCAGAATACTTACCTATTAATTTATTCAATAATATAGTTACTGAGCAGTTATTTCTTGTCCATACTGTTCTAGGCCCCATCCTATAAGCATATTAAATTGTAGTTGGAAAACACAGTCAATAAACAGAAAAGTAAATAAATAACTTGATTTCATGAAGTGAGAAGTATAATGCGAAAAAGAAAATGGCAGGTGATAGAGTGTGGCTGAGTGTGGAAGGGAAGGTGGAGATGGATGGAGCTACATTGCCTTTAAAAAACTGTGACCTCTTCAATAAATGGTGTTGGGAAAATTGGACAGCTACATGCAGAAGACTGAAACAGGATCTGCACCTCTCACTACTCACAAAAATCAACTCACAATGGATAACAGATTTAAACCTAAAGCATGACACTATAAGAATTCTAGAAGAAAACGTTGGAAAAACTCTTATCGACATGGGCCTATGCAAAGAATTTATAAAAAAGACCCCAAAAGCAATCACAGCAATGACAAAAATAAATAAATGGGACCTGATCAAATTAAAAAGCTGTGCACAGTCAAGGAAACTATCATGAGAGCAAACAGACAACCTACAGAAAGGGAGAAAATATTTGCATGCTACACTTCTGATAAAGGGCTGATAACTAGAATCTATATAGAAGTCAGGAAAATCAGCAAGAAAAAATCAAACAACCCCATTAAAAGGTGGGCAAAAGACATGAACACAAACTTTTTCAAAAGAAGATAGACTAATGGCCAACAAACATGAAAAAATGCTCAGCATCTCTAATTATCAGGGAAATGCAAATCAAAACCACGACCAAATAGCACCTAAATCCAGTGAGAATGGCCTTTATCAAAAAGTCCCAAAGCAACAAATGCTAGTGTGGATGTGAAGACATAGGAACACTAATACACTGTTGGTGGAAAACTAGTACAACCTTTTTGAAAAGGAGTATGGAGATACCTCAAATAACTAAAAATAGAACTACCTTTTGATCCAGCAATCCCATTACTGAGTAAGGAAAAAAGACATTCTATAAAAAAGACACCTGTACCTGAATGTTTATAGAAGCACAATTCACAATTGCAAAGATGTGGAAAAAATCCAGGTGCCCATAAATACATGAGTGGATTAATAAAATGTTGTATATGTATACAATGGAGTACTATTCAGTCATTTAAAAATGGTGAACTAATACTTCTTTTATTAACCTGGATGGAACTGGAGACCATTCTAAGTGAAGTATCATAAGAATGGCAAAACAAGCATCACATGTACTCACCATTAAATTGGAGCTAATCAATCAACACTTACGATGTGCACATATGGAAATGACTTTCATTGGAAATCCAGCAGGTGGCGGGACAAAGAGATGGGTAAATTCACACCTAATGGATACAAAGCATACTATCTGGGGGATGGGCACACTTATAACTTTGATTCAAATTATACAAAAGCAATTTAGGCAACCAAAATATTTGTACTCCCATAATATTCAGAAATAAAAAAAATTGTGAGCTCTTAAAGGAAGACATGTGTCCTATTCATCGTTGCTTCCACAGTGAACCTAAAATATAAAAAATTAATATTAATTATATCCATATTAGAACTATATTATGTATTTTTCATTGTTTTGCGCTGCCATGTTTCCAATGTCTAAAAAGTACCTAGAACAGGATAGGTGTATTTACTGAATAAATGAGTAACTGCACATTTGTTAAATGAATGAATGAATAAACAGATAAGAGAAGTCTGAACCAGCTGGTGGACAGAGAGAATAAGATTTTATCTGTAAATTTATTAATTATATTTAATTCTTTATATTAACAAAAATAGTAATTTTATAATCATGGATTACAACTAATTTTAATTTTATATTTATTTTTGTATTTTATTTATTATATTTATATTCCTATTAGTTGGTATACCTTTTTCTTTAGATCTAATGGATTATACACTGGAACTAAAATATAATTCTATCACTATTCCATAATAAATTACAATTCTCTCTCTCTCTCCCCCTCCCTCACACACATACACAAGCACACACACATATACACATAATATGTGCACAATCACACCATGGCCTAGAAGACAGAAGTCATATTTTATTCACCATTTAAAGTTATTTGTTAAGTGAGTAGATATCATTAAAATTTAATATGTAAATAACAAGTCAATCCTAGATTTTGGAGTATGAATAAACAGCATAAGTGAGATATAAGATTTACCATTGAAAATGTTAGTGAACATTTTGATGAGTTCAACATTAACAATTGTGCCCCAATATCATAAACCACACCAAGTCAACACACAGGACTTTTCTGAAATTCCATTATTACCATGTCTACAGAATCATTGGGAAGTTGGAAAGTATCTGGCAGTAAAGAACCATTAGGAAATGTTAAACTTATCTATTAGTAATGAATTTAGTAATCAATAGAAGTATTTAAAAATGTTTTGATGGAAGTTGGCAATGGAAGGGAAGAAAGGAAAAATGACATCCAACGTGGTAGCCAAAGATTGATTGTGGATTAGATGTCAGCTTTAAGGTGCCCTCCATCAAAACAGGGACATCAAAATAGACCATAATTTTTGTCAGAGGAGATTAAGTATAGTTTTTCCAAATAGTCATCTATGAGTATGGGTTTTTAGAAAATTTAAATTGCTTACCATAACCACATGTCTAGTAAATTTTGTAATTACCATCCTTTTATTATCTAACCCACTTCATTTTTTTGTTTAGGTTTCTTTTAATTTTTGCAGGTTTTTACATACAGTTGTGTTTTGAAAATCAATGTTTGTCTGTCTTTCCCTCAGAGTGGTGTGGCGTACATTGCTGCCCCCTCCAGCTCTGCTGGTGACAAAGTTGTCATTGAGGCTTGTGATGAACTGAGAATAATCCTCGCTCACACCAACCTCCGGCTCTTCCACCACTGATCTCATCTCACATTATTTTATGGTTTGTGTATGTGCAGGTGAATTCATGTGTGGGGTTTTGAAAATAACTTGTTTTTAAAAATAAATATTAAATCTTAATAATCGGTCATTGTGTTTTGTTGTAAAGATAAAGGGTTTTTAGACTGACACAACACACATCAATGTTGGTGTGTGAGGACTGCCTGAGCACCCTTGCCTCCTGGAGCCCAGCTCACCTCACAGCACTACTGTGGGAAACAGGAATCTGAAAGTAACCCCAGAAACCAGGCGGTCAGAGCAGATGATACAAGTATCTTACAGCTCCACAAGTTTCCTCATAGGGGATTCTTCTCATGCTGTTTCTTTTCATCACACTTTAAAAAGCTTAGTTGTCTATCACCTGTGAGCTGGAACCTTAGAGGGGATGACTGTCTTGTTGACCCTATCTGTAGACTATGCTAGTGCTTACTTTTCCTCTGTGTTAAGTGAAACATTTCCCATAATTTCTGCAGCCCTAGATCTGCCCTCTGGAGTTACATAAAAAATGGAATCAATATTGGGTACCCAGAAATGACCACAGTATTCCGATTATGGGCTTGGGGCAGTGCCTGCTATGTCAGGCAGGACAGAAATGTGCATCTCTGGGTACTGCTTATGTGGTCCTGACTGTTCACACATGCTATACCTGTGGTCACATAAACCCTTAGGCATGGTCCACCTCAATAAAGGTCTTCCGAAGTCTTTAATCTTGCTAAGTAAAAGTTTCTGAATTTTTTTTCTGGCATATTATGGGGGTATAAATTTTAAGGTTTCAAATAATTCTCTTTCTCCCCCTCCCCCAACAAGTCTGAGTTTCCAGCATGACCATCCCCCAGACGGTGCACATCTCACTCATTATGTATGTATACACCCACCCCCTCCCCCTTCCACCTGACCAATACCCAATTACTGTAGTTCCTATGTGTCCACTTAGGTGCTGCTCACTTAATACCAGATCAGCTCAGGTCACCCAGTTGAACAAAAAGCTGGGACTGGATCTCCTCCTCAGTCAGGGACAGGCCCCACAAGTAAATACCCCCATCAGGGGAACCTTCCAAGTGTGGAGGAAGAGCTCCCCCAGTGGCTGATCAAGAAACTACAGAAGAGAATAAGAAGCCTGAGCTCCAGCAATCAATCCAGATGGGGAGGGCCCAACGCAATTCAAAGAATCAAACCCAAAATACTCCCCCTAGGAGATACACCAGCTCTCAAGAAAGGGAGACTGAACAAACCCAAAACACTAAAATGACAGAAGAAGAATTCCAAAATTGGATTGTAAGAAAGCTCAATGATATGCAAGAAAAAATGGATGACCAACACAAGGAAACTACAAAGAAGATACAGGACTTGTAACAAAGATTCACTAAGGAAATTGATATCTTCAAGAAGAATCAATCCAATATCCTGGAAATGAAGAATTTATTCAGAGAAATACAAAACACAGTGGAAAGCCTCAAAAATAGGGTGGACCAAACAGAAGAAAGAATCTCAGAGATTGAAGACAATACATTCAAATAAAATAAGTTAATCATAGAGTTAGAGCAGAAAAATAAGTGATATGAGCAAAGCTTACAAGAATTGTGGAATTATACAAAGAAAAATAACCTGTGGGTCCACTGGATTCTGGAGAAGGAGGAAGAAAAAACCCAAGGGTTGGATAAGCTATTTGAAGAAATAATTGAGGAAAATTTCCCAGGTCTAACCAGTAACCTAGAATTAGAAATACAAGAGGCCAAAAGGACTCCTGGGAGATACGATGCAAACAGGAAAACACCACAGCATGTAGTCATCAGACTGACCAAAAAAAAAATCAACAAAAGAGACCCTCCTACAAGCTGTAAGGTGAAAGAAGCAACTTACATACAAAGGAAAACCGATCTGAATAATGCCATATTTCTCAACTGAAACAATACAAGCAAGGAGAGGCTGGGGCCCCATTCTCATTCTTTTGAAACAAAATAATGCCTAGCCTAGAATCTTGTACCCTGCAAAACTAAACTGTATATATGAAGGAGAAATTAAGTCATTGTCAGATAAGCAAAGTCTGAGGGAATTGACCAAGACAAGACCAGCCCTACAAGAAGTACTCAAAACAGTGTTGAGCACGGAACACCGTAATAAATACTCATGAACATAAAATCAACGAAAACCTAAAGATTAAAGGCAAGATATGACAATGGCTCAATAGAGAAATCAAAGCAACAACATCCAACCCAACAGAATGAACAGTAATCCACCTCACCTATCAGTTCTCTCAATAAATGTGAATGGCTTAAACTCTCTACTCAAGAGACATAGCCTGGCTGAATGGATAAGAAAATACAAGCCAAGTATCTGCTGTCTTCAGGAAACACATCTAACCTGCAAGGATGCATATAAACTAAAAGTAAAGTGGTAGAGATCAGTATTCCAAGCAAGCGGAAGCCAAAAAGAAGGCTGGTGTGGCGGTTTTAATCTCAGATGATTTAGTTTTTAAACCAACAAAAGTAGTGAAAGACAAAGAGGGTCATTATATAATGGTGAAGGGCACAGTTCAACAAGAAGAGATAGCAATTTTAAATATATATGCACCCAACATAGATGCACCCAGAGTCATAAAGCAAACCTTACTGGATCTAAGCAAATTGATTAACAGAAACTCCATAATTACCAGAGATTTCAACACCCCACTGATGGCACAGGACAGATCCTCCAAACAGAAAATTAATAAATAAATAATGGACTTAAACAAAACTCTAGAACAATTGGGTCTGACTGACATTTACAGGACATTCTACCCCAAATCCACTGAATATACATTCTTCTCATCAGCTCAGGGGGCATTCTCTAAGATTGACCATATCCTAGGACACAAAGTAAGCCTCAAGAAATTTAAAAAAATAGAAATCATACCATGTATCTTCTCAGATCACAGTGTAATAAAAGTAGAAATCAACCCTAAGAGAAACTTACATTTCTACACAAAAACGTGGAAATTAAACAACCTCCTACTAAATGATAACTTCATAAATGAAGAAATCAAGATGGAAATAAAACCCACTATATTTTAAGTATGCAACTCTACCTGTCCATATCATCTGGGAGATCAAAATTTAGCTTATAATAGAAAGAGTAAAATTTAGCTAATTATATACATATAAAACTTTTAGGATGAATTATAGATTATCCTATCACTACAGAGAAATTAATCCATTCCAAACTGAATATACTCAGTCGAAGAAACACCAAGTAGATAGGAGCTTGGAAGCAATACTGCCTCTATTCTTTAAGAGCACATTTGGACTGGGATGTGTCTAAACATTTTAAAATTTATTTATAAACCTAAACACCTTGGGAAAATGTTAGTTTCAGCAAAATCTATTTTTGAAGTAACCTGGAACTTTCTTTTTTGTTATTCTAGTCTTGTTCACTTGTAAGCATAATAGAAGTAGTAACTTCATTTTGTAAAAAATGCAAGAACTATAATTTTGTACTCTCTGCTAAGCATAAATATGGTAAATGGAGCGCCATATGGCTCATCATTATAAAAGTTAGTATTTCTACTTGCTTTGTAAATCTCTTCAATTTTATGGAGCATAGAAAGAAAACTAATTGCTAAGTGAGGTCACCGCATTCTCTCTTGGAAGCACTAAACATTCGTAAATTTAGTATAATTTTTTTCAAGAGAAAAGTAAAGTACATTTATAAATGTGACACTATTATTATGTAGTCGTTATTTATTTCCCCAATTTTTATAAGACATATGTTTACTGGGCCACTATCAAACAAATTATATTACTGTTCTTCTAAGCCAAATAAGATGGGTTTATTAAAAACTATAATAATGTACCTTTTTAATAATCCACTGGAAATTACTTTTCATATAAATGAGGTCCTTTCACAGGGCCAGAATTAAATTCTTATAAAACTGATAGAAAATGATTTAGTTATATAAGGATTATATTTTAGTGTTAATATTTTTACATTAGTAATTAGTTTTAATCTCACAGATTATATTTATTTTGCTAGATTATTTTTATATTTACTAATTTTATCAGTATGCACAGATGTATTTCATAATGAAGGAAATATCATGTATTTTTAACTTAAGCCAATAAAAGCTATTTCTATTGTTTACAAATTATTATTAATGTGATTCTAGCTCTGAATTTGGGCATAATAAACATTGTCAAAATATTTTAGGAAAATTGTAATGTGACTTTTCAATATCAGGCAAATAGACTTATTCTTACTTTAAGTTTTGATGATAGTGGTGGTAGCAGTTTGTGTGTGTGTGTGTGTTGAACAAAATTGGCAATATAATATTGGCTCATTTATAATTTAATGAATCATTTAATTGTGTTACAAAAGCCTACAGGTATTGATTGCATATTTTTAACAATCTTATTTAGAAACTGTGACATGTGTTTTTTATCATGCTAAATAGTAAAAATACATTGTAATGATTTACTTTTAATCATTTTTATTTTATATGTCTCAAAGGCTTTCATTGTCTTTGTGCTATTTTGTTTTAAAGAAAGTGTATATATATATATAATCATCACTAACATACTCTATGAACATCAAGGAAACTGAAAACCATATGTATAGTGATAATAATAGGTTAATTTTTAAATTAGATTATTTAATAACATATGGAAAATTAAAAATTACAGAAAAGTAAAACTACACAGAATAAAGAAATTTTTTGGCATTTTAGAATGTTCTTTCAGTGTTGCAGAGTCATTTACAAGATAATTGCTAAAAAAAAACCCACTTTTGTTCAAATTGTGAATTGATTTGTATTTCCATATATAGAATGCTGGATGAACTAGTGTTTTCTGCACCCTACTGTACAACATGCTGTAATTGGTATCAGAAACAGTTTTTTTAATGCCATATATCGCATCATTTCTCATGATACTCTGTGTTGATTATAATAATCAAGAAAAAATCCATCTGGTTGTTAGTATAGGCAAAGACATTTTGATGCTGGTGTAGCTGGTAATTACGCTGAGTGCTATAGGGATTGGTAAGTAGTCTTTTCTTTGATCAGGACAATGTGTTTCAGAAACAAATACAAAACAAAACAAAACAACTCAAGAATCTTTTTATGAATCAATGAGTGAATAAATTAAAAATATAAATAAATGTATTGGGAGTATATCTTCCTTTCAATTGAAAACAATGACAAAAATATCACATTTTTTCTTATTCCTAGGATCTAACCAAATGTATATAGTTTCTGACAATAGATTTGGTTTGGTTTTTAGTGAACTCCAATTCTAAATATCCTGAATATTCAGAAACTGACACAAATATAACTGAATAAAAAATTTAGTAACATTTCTATATTCAAACCTTTATTATTTGACCAAGTTAGTATGACTTAAAAGAATTACATTTTCCAAGTTAACAATGCTAATCTCTCTCTCTCTCCCTTTCTCTTTCTGTGTCCCACTCTCTCCCTTTTCCCCTCTATCTTTTTCTTTTATTTTTATCTTTTTAACTTCTAATTCTAGAGTTGATCCTAGTAATTTGAATATATATACACATGTAAATATATGTACATACATACATAACATATTTTAGTGTAAACTTTTATTGTTCTTCTAAGCCAGTAAATAATTGAACATAAAAGTGAAATAATATTCAAACAAATAAAGATTTGAATCTAATTAAAGGGCTTTACTTATATCCACATTCTTTGAAATTGTTGGTGAAATAAAATCTAATGTATTAAATACATACTCTGTCATTTTCAAAGTCTTCTGTAAGCTAATATACTTGATAAAGGACTTATTTGTTTACTGTATGTTTTTAATTTGAAATATAAGGATCATATTTCATATTCTTGATGACTAATAGATGCACTCTATTACATCTCTTTGTATGAAAAGAAATAGATATGACACATTATAAGATACACAGTCATGAGACTATAGATATTTGAGGATATTGTTAGATAATTTTTCAAGCTTTAGGAAGAATATCATCCAAGAAGAAAATAACTGCTCAAAGTTGAAGAATTACAGGTATTAGTTTCCTAGGGCTTCTGTAAAAACTTACCACATACTAGGTGGCTTAAAACAACAGACATTGATTCTCTCCCAGATCCGAAGATTAGATATCTGATTTGAAGGTGTTAATAGGGTTGTGATCCCTCCGAAGGCTCCAGGGAGAATCTTCCCTGGCCAACTCCTAGCTTCTGGTGGTTTCTGGGAATCCTTGGCATTTTTCTATGATTTATATTTGTATTTCTCCAATCTCTGCTTCTGTCTCCATATATATGGCCTTCTTTTCTGCGTGTCTTCTCTTCTTATAGGGACATCACTCACTGAATTTAGAGCCCACCCTAAGCAGCATCACCTCATCTTAACTTGAACACATCTGAAAACATCCTATTTCCAAAGAAAGTCACATTCACAAGTCCCAGGCAGGGTCAGGACTTTAAGACATCTTAGGCGATGAGGGGCACAATTTAACCTGCTATACTGACTAATAAATATCTAGATTTATAAAAGAAAGCAAATCTTCCCTACGGTAAAGTTAGAATTGCTTTGGGCCCCAATATCAGAAACTTGTATCTGAATCATTGAGAAGAAACCCACCTGCAATTCTTCAAAAGTTGATTCTAAGAGGGAAAAGTATTTGACCTTTTTTTTCTTTCGCATCAGAACTTTTAAATCTCCAAATGAGCTTTCAACTCCCCCAAACTTAAATGAGTCCAGAGAATAGCCAAAGTGAACTTTTTTGGAATGGGCTGGTATATTTCAGACTAGATTGGAATAAGCTGATCAGTTGTAGCAAAAGCAGACTAACAGAGTTAAGGAATGAAATTCTTAAAGAACCATTTTTAGTGAGATGTTTATATTTTTCCTTTCAAATTCATAAAAAAACTTACTTCATATTCAAGAAAATGGACAACTGGAGGAAAATATCCTGCCTCAAGTAAACATAATGATCATTATAAATAACTGTTGGATGGTACCATTTTCATTATTTGTCTATGGGTTAAATGTTATCTCCCTCCAATTTAAGAACCAATATTACCTTCATAGAAGAAATGAGATAATCAGTGATGTGGAACCACACACATAAAAAGTGGCAGAAACAGGGGGGAGGTGTATTGGGGGGGTAAACTCACAACTAATGGATGTGGTGCACACTATATGGGGGAAGGGCACGCTTATAGCCCTGGCTTGGGCAAGTCAAAGGCATTATATGTAACCAAAATGTTCGTACCCCCATAATATTCTGAAATAAAAATAAATAAATGAAAACCTTAATTAAAAAAAAAGAAACACACACATACTTTGATAGTTGACAAATACCTATCTTGAAGATATAGCTCTTCTTCCAAGAAAATATTTTATTTAAAATATATGGATACTTTATATAAAATATATAATGTGAAAGAAAGGACGACTGTCCTAAAAAAGGCAGAAAAAATGTTACAAGGCAAAGTTAGCAAATGTGTAGTTTAATGCCTAATAAATAAATGAGTTTTGGAATCAGAAAAAAACTTTCATTTGTATTTTGGCTTCAAATTATTACATGATTATAAGCCTCACTTTTGTCACACATACAACTTGAATAACAATACAACTTGAATAACAAGGTGGTAAGAAAGTAGTAGTTAAGGTGTATTTCTGCATGTGTACTATGTGTGTGTGAGTTTACATCAAACACCCTGAAAACTTAGAAAAATAAGGGTTCAGCAATTGCTTTTTTTGCATTTATATTATCATATTTATGAGAAATATATTCTAAAGGAAAGCTGACAATTTTAATATTTGTCTCTTATGCTATATAGAAAACACAAGACGTGCAAACCGTGATGAAACTAAAGGGAATATATATGGAAGGAATGAAGAAAAAATAAGATATACAAATCTCAAATTAAATATATAGCAAGATAGTTGGAGCACAACTGACAATGTCAAAAGAAAAATTCATTATAGCGAGGGCAAAATAAATAATGCAGAGGAAGGGTTGCAGAAATGAAAATAATGCTAAGCATAAAGATAGCTATAAAAAGCATACTGTGTACCCCATTTTGCAATGAGGGAATAAAATTCAGCAATATTGTATGACTTTCTCAAAGTCACCAATAATTGATAGCTGAAGAAGCAAAGTTTCATAACTAAGTCCAATTTTACTTTGCTATATCATACAGGATCTCATTGAATAATTCTACATTTATGAACATTAGCCACACAAATTTGGAATTAAAGCTGTTTAAGATAGCATTAATTAGTGTATTAAAGAGCATCAATTTCAAAATATTTACATAATGTGTCTGTTCTTTATTTTGTCAGTGTTTAGATTAATTTCCCTGTTTTCTACTTAATTATAGCACTGAAGAAAGTGATATAAAACATTCTTGTCAATTATTTTTCATACATTTTTGGTTTTTGATCTATTTATATATAGCATTATGGTGTCACTTGAAACAATAGATTCTTTTTAAAACATGATCATTTTATAAATAGAATAGGCCACTAGTCATGCATTTTAAAGCTTTCATAGGCAAAAATGCCTATTTTCTATGCTTTTCTTTATTTATAATAGACAAATATATATATATAATTGGAAAATCATCTGAACCTAATAGAAGGTACATCTATTTTCTGTGCATACAAAAGGCTCTTGACATCTAAGATTACTATGGGGAAAATTCCAGTAAGTTTATTACAAAACTATTAGTAATGATTGATCAAGTATTGCTCACTTAATGAAGGGTAATTGAAAATATAAATGTGAGGTTTCTGAGGAGTGCTATATATACTGTATTGTTAAAATAAAGTAATTTATTCTTTCTAAGCAAAGAGCATTGCAGGGATCATTCTTTCTTTCTACTTATATAAAAAACATTTAGACCAGGCGCGGTGGCTCACGCCTGTAATCCTAGCACTCTGGGAGGCGAGGCGGGCGGATTGCTCGAGGTCAGGAGTTCGAAACCAGCCTGAGCAAGAGCGAGACCCTGTCTCTACTATAAATAGAAATAAATTAATTGGCCAACTGATATATATAGAAAAAATTAGCCGGGCATGGTGGCGCATGCCTGTAGTCCCAGCTACTCGGGAGGCTGAGGCAGGAGGATTGCTTGAGCCCAGGAGTTTGGGGTTGCTGTGAGCTAGGCTGACGCCACGGCACTCACTCTAGCCTGGGCAACAAAGTGAGACTCTGTCTCACAAATAAATAAATAAATAAATAAATAAATAAATAAATAAATAAAACATTTACATGGACGTCTTTGCACTTGAGAGTTTTGCATGGTAACCTACTAAAGAAAGTGATGTGACAGAAATCTAGCTACAGTGTTCTCAAAAGAAAAAAATAGTCATTAATTTATCATTCAACAAATGTGTTAAATGTTTTACATGTTTGGCAAGGTCTATCCAGGCACTGAATTATGGGAAAAATCATAGCAGGTAAGCCCTGTCTCTATAATTTATTACATAGAGATGAAAATTTAACAATACACCGATAATTGCATGAGTTAACTTAACCACTTCGGGACCAACGTCCACTGTAGTCAACAGCGACAGATAGGTGATAATATGATCTGCTTTATTGCTTTTAATAAAATCACTTTACCTGCTATATAGGTATTAAGAAGGCAGGAATAGAAGCAAAGAGATCTTTGAAGATGGTTTCAGAATTTCAAAGGGAGACGATGGTTTGGACTAACAAATTATTTGAGAAGATGGAGAGAGGTAGTTGGACTAAGAATATATTTCAACAAGAGAAACAACTATGACTTTCTAAAGGCTTAAATGTCAAAGGAAAAATGAAGCGTGTATTCAAGGATGGTTCCCAGGGTTTGCCTACGCACCTAGGACTATAGAGTGGCACCTAATGGGATGGGGACACTGGGGAAAGAAAAGTCTTGTTGGAGGAGAACTGGTGAGGACTTAACAAGAACCCGTTTATGTGATTTGAATTTGTTATCTATTAGCCAGCTTTTGCCAATTATTTCTATTATGGAAATTAAGAAGCACAATTGAAGAAAAAGAATTCTCAAACTCTAACTCTCAGAAATGACTATTAAAGCTCTCTCAGCAACTGACTACTTGACAATGGTCAAATCAGCCTAAACAAAATTATTTTGTCTAATTCATAGCAACCCATTAATTGTGATGTCATTAAATACTGAACATTTATAAACACCATTGTAAACTAAAACAATATGTAGACTATTAATCTTCCCTACATGAAACCTTTAAAAATTTTGATAATATCATACAAGTCTGACCCCCATTGTCTTCAATAAATTGACAAAGGGAACTCCAAGCTACCAGTCACATAAAACACATTTTATATATACAATTAGCAACCAGATAAAATAAGTATATAATTTTATAATAATTTTTTCCAAATACATTTATTTTTTAACACTCTCAAGAATGAATGAGGACAGTATTATTCTCATTCTATAGATTTAAAAAATCTGGTATACTGAAGACTTACTTATCTTGACACAGTGATAAATTGTAATCAAACAAATTTTCTTACTTAAAATACTATAATTTTTCCATTAGATCAAAATTCCAAAATTGGTCTCAGAAAAAGGAATATGTACACACATATACACACACTTATACAAACTCACATCAATTTGCAGGAAGTGTAGAACACTCTAGTCAACATGCAAATTTTATGAAATCATAAATTTTATGAAATCAAATTTCATAAATCATACTGAAAATAAGGGAAGGAGATGTCTCAACTAAAATTGAAATTGATATATTTATGTTAGAGATTTCCAAGTTATCTTCAGGAGAACAAACCTGACAGACCCCTAGAATTTGATTTTATGATAAATGATTTCATTTACATCAGTTACAATAACACAGCACCATCAATAATAATAATAATAATATTAGAAGATATTACCAAGCCCTTGCTATGTACAAGGCACTCTGCAGACATTGTTCCATTTTTCTCTTAAAACACCATTTTAGCTAGGCATTTAAGAAAGTGGCAGAACACAAATTCTGTGCCCAGAAATAATTTATGACACAGTCACAGAGGAATATATAAGCTTGCCCAACTAATATAGTCCTAGGAAGACTGTTTTCTGGTCCAAGGACATTATTTACTCAGCTGTATAAATAAAAAATATAAAAATATATACCATTTATTTAGCATTTTGTAGGTTCCAGGGACTATGTGAAGTGTTTTATATGCATGACTTCATTCAATCTTTAATAATTCAAGAGTTAGATTTAGATACTAGTTTTAGTCCCATTTTTATAGGAGAGTAAGATAAGCCTGAAAGACGTTAAATAAATTTTCCAAGGTTATACAGCTAGAAATTTGCAGAAATAGTGTTCAAATCCAAGCTGTCTGATTTCAACCTGAATGTTTAAATAGTGCTCTACTATAAGTTTACTTTAGCCTGATGAAACTAAATGACTGAATTATACTTTATCTTCACACTTTGTATCTACATATACCTGTATGGACAGAATGTCCAACCTGTAGAACCAGACAGATCATGGGAAAGCTACATTTATGTAACGGTTTTTAGAAACATAGTTAAAATGATATAAAATTGTGACATTGACAAATGCAGTTTTGTAGGTCAGCAAGAAAGGAATAGAACCTTCCTGAGTTAACGAGAGTGTGGAATTGTCTAAGTAGCTAAGCATTTACATGGACCCTCTTCTCTACAAAAACTCATATTCCTCAGGCCTCATTTATTTTAATTTTTTACAATTGCTTTGGCTGTGTACAAAAAAAGTATGAAAAAATTAATCAAGGTTATTTAGCTATTATAAG
Organism: Mirza zaza; assembly: GCA_008750895.1. Classification (NCBI taxonomy): domain Eukaryota; kingdom Metazoa; phylum Chordata; class Mammalia; order Primates; family Cheirogaleidae; genus Mirza; species Mirza zaza. The sequence goes on from VSMD01082289.1 coordinate 116,502, forward strand.
CTATTCTCCAAATATTAAAATTTTGAATATAAAGGTTTATTTTTCGTTAACTGCATGTTTACTGTATGTTGACTTGGTTTTGATTTATGTTTTCTTTATCCTAGGCCAAAAATGGAGTTGCCCTTATTTGGGACATTTTGAGCTGAGAAAAACAGGGAAAATAATGGCAGAACCAAACAATGACTCTTAAAGCTTATTGTTAAAAGTAGGAGCAATTTCTTCCACTTAACATTTATTTGGTCAAAGCATACCATATGGGAAAGCAAGACATCACTTAGAGTAGACAGTATAATTCTGCTTCAGGGACAGGTAGGGAATACTTAGAAACTAGATACAATCAACTACTATCAACCTTATTAGCCATGAATATCTAACCATCCAATTTTCTTTCTTCTGTTTGAAAAGATACTTACCTGCTTCTCAAAGGTGAAAATCCATTAGTCCAAATCAATAACATCGGTCTCAAAGTTCAGTATCTATCATATGATAGTATCTATTTCTATCTCATTATGGTTAATTGCTCTTAATACAGAAGCTTATGAACAGGAAGATGCAATCCAAACAATCAACAACCAATGTGAAGCAAAAAAGTAATCAAACATAGAGGAAAAGCTCTATGGCATTGGCCTAGGAAATGATTTTTTTGAATATAACCCCAAAATACAGGCAATAAAAACAAAAATAGACTAATGGGAGTCTATCAAAGTAAAAAGCTTCTGTAGAGCAAAAAACAAAACAAAACATAATAACAACACACAACAATACAAAACAACAAACAATACACAATCATTAGAGTGAAGAGACAACCTATGGAAGGGGAGAAAATATTTTCAAACCATACATATATGAATATGGTTAGGATAATATCTAAAATGTATAAGTAACTCAATAAAATAAGAAGAAAACAAACTTATTAAAAAAACAGGCAAAGGACCTGAACAGACATTTCTCTAAAGAAGATACACAAAATTCCAACAAGTAAAGGAAAAAAATGCTCAACTTCATCACTTATCAGGGAAATGCAAATTAAAACCTCAATGAGATACCACTTCATACTTGCTAGCCTGGCTATCCTATTATCAAAAAGACAAAAGATAACAAGTGTTGGTGAGGATGTGGAAAAAAGAAAACCTTTGCACAGTGTTGGCGAGAATGTAAATTAGTACAGCCATTATGGAAACTGTACAGAGGCTCCTGAAAAAATTAAAAAATAGTAATATCATATGATCCAGAAATCCCACTATTGGGGTGTGTGTGTGTGTGTATAAAATATATATAATATATATTATATATATACAATATATATATACAATTATATATATTGTATATATATAATAAAACCAATATGTCAAAGAGACATCTGTACATCCTTGTTCATTGTGGGATTATTCATAATAGGCAAGATATGGCATCAACCTAAATGCCTACCAACAAATAAATGTATAAAAATGGGGTATATATACACACAGTGAAATATTATTCAGTCTTTAAAAAGAAGGAAATACTTTTAGCTCTTTGGGGTATCACCATATTACTTCCACAGAGATTGTACTAGTTTGCAGTTCCACCAGCAGTACATGAGTGTTCTTATCTGCTTTGTCAAAGATTAGATGGCTGTATGATCTAACATCTCATACCCTGGATAGAATTGGAGCCCATTCTACTAAGTGAAGTATCATAATAATGGAAAAGTAAGCTCCACATGTACTTGCCATAGAATTGGTACTAACTGATCAACACTTAAGTGCACATATAGCAATAACATTCACTGGGTGTCCGGCAGATGGGCGGGGAGGAGGTAATGGGTATATTCACACCTAAAGGGTATGGTGCACACTATCTGGGGGATGGATATGCTTGAAGCTCTGACTTGGGTGGGTCAAAGGCAATAATGTAACATAAATATTTGTAGCCCCATAATATGCTGAAATAAAAACAATAAAAATAAAATAAAAGATAAAGCAGTCAATGAAATCTTTCCCCCCCTCAAAAAAAAAAGAAAAGAAAAGAAGAAAAGCCTGTCATTTGTGACAATATGGATAAACCTGGTTGAGAGTATACTAAGTGAAATAAGACAGGCACAGAAAGAAATATACCACATTATCTCACTCATATATAGACTCTAGAAACTTCAAACTCATAGAAGCAGAGAATAGGCTGGTAAGTTATCAGAGACTGAGGGTGACTGGAAGGATTCTGGAGAAGTTAGTGACGTAATGCAAACTTTCCTTTAGGTAGGGTAAATAAGTTCAAGAGATCTATTGTACAATGCAGTGACTATGGTTAATAATAAATGTACACTAGAAAATTGTTAACAGAGTAGATTTTAAGTGTTTCCACCACAAATAACTAATAAATATGTGAGGTAATGCATATAATTAGCTTGAGTCAGGCATTCCACAATGTGTATATATATCACAACATCATGTTGTACAACATAAATACATACAACTTTTATTTGTCAATTAAAACTAAATAAGTGTAACTAAACAACAACAACAAAAAAAGGAAAGCAAATTATCTGCTCTTTGTTCCTCAAAAACACAGGGAACACACAATGCTGAAAAGGGACAAGATAAATTCAATAAATATTTCCATTAAGAAAGAAAAGAATAAGAGCTCTATAACAATAACCACTCCATAGTATTTCTAAAATTCCTCTAAGCCAATATTGCAAGAAAGTTTTCTATGGAGCTTGAGAATGTTTTTTGACTCCGCCCTAGTTCTGCTTCTTGGAAAATAATCACCTGGTTCATTCTTTCCACAGCTTTTGTTTATGCTATCTGGTAATTTTTTCAATTCTATTATTATCCTAAATCATATACAAAGAACAAAATGGGGAATATTTTAATATTTCAAATGTCTAAATTAAAAGAGTTTTCTACCTGTGGAAGATTGGAGAACAAGAGTCATTTTAAATTGTAGAAAGTCAGGTTGGTGGTTCTTTTGGCCATGCACCTCTCTCAAACATTATTAAATATTTTTTTCTTTTTTCAAATTGATTTGAATCCAGTAAGTTGGCATATCAATGACAATATCCACATTGGGTATTAAATTTAGCTTAACTATAGCTATAGTGAGCTTAATCAGGCTTTGTGGGACATCTAAAATTTAGTATGTTTTTCTTGAGCTATTTAAGTCAAATGCAAGTATTTATAAGTGAAGTATTTATAAGTGTCAGGGTTGACTTTTTGAGAGATGATACCCCAGTACCTTGACTCCTGGCTTGGAAGAATCAGAAGCCAGGCCAGTGGGACAGAGTGATGACAGACACTTAACTCTTCCACACAAGCAGCTTTTTTATTTTTTTTTGAGACAAATTGTCACTGTGTTGCCCCGGCTAGAGTGCCATGGCGACAGCCCAGCTCACAGCAACCTCAAACTACTGGGCTCAAGCGATCCTCCTGCCTCAACCTCCCGAGTAGCTGGGACTACAGGCATGTGCCACCATGCCCAGATAATTTTATATATATATATATATTTTTTTTTTAGTTGGCCAATTAATTTCTTTCTACTTTTAGTGGAGACGGGGTCTTGCTCTTGCTCAGGCTGGTTTTGAACTCCTGACCTTGAGCGGCCTGAGCCACCACACCCAGCCCTAACACAAGCAGCTTTTATTACACGCTATTTTTGCACAGAAATAGAAAGTGAAAGAATGTTTCCTGAGGGGAACAAAAATGAAAGAATGTTTCCTTCTCTGCCAGTAGAGAAGACCCTGAAGCTTTACCATCCTTCCGCTTTCAGGTCTATGCCTTATATTGATATGATAATGTGGTGTGGTATTCATTATTTCTCTGGGAAAAGAGTGGAGAATTCTTAGAGCTAAGGGCCCAACCCAATTTTATCCCTATAGGGTAATTCCAGGGGTTGCCATGGCATTTGCAAACTGTCAGGGCACTGGTGGGCGTGATTGTTGCTATGCTAATGTGTGTTAACAACGGGGTGCGGGTGGGGGGGAAGGTTACCTTTGGACATAAGCTCCTAGTTTCCCTGCCTGATCCTATTGGGGATGTGGAACAGTCCCTAAGCTCAAATTCCTGCTGCTGCAGGTTTGGTTGTAAATGCTCACTGGCCCCCTTATTTTTGCTCCCTTATTTTTTTCCTCTGGTTATCACTGCCCACCTACACCTGTCCCTAAAACAAGGTACCACCTTAATCAGAAATTTTGCCAGGGAAGGTTTGGGCCACATCCTTGATTTTTTTTGCCATGCTGTTGTTTTATAATCAGCCTTGTCACTCTAAGTTTTGGGTTTTGGTTGAAATAACAATTGCATCTTCAAGTCTTTCTGCAAGTCTTGGAATTTCTGGATTTATTCATTTACGTTTCTTCTTACATCTTGTCAATTACTTTCTAAACTCACTGGTTTCTTTATTTTGTCAAAGGGAACCAAGAGCAACAATATCGACTACTAACATTGTTTTCCCTTTTCTTCACCTCAAACAATATTTTTATTAAATACATTGTTTTCCTTGTATGTTATTGCGGGTGACATTTCACAAATGTGCTGTGACTACTCAGCAGCACAGAGCATCAGTCAAGCCTCCCACGACCTTGTTCTCAGGACGCACTGCTTGACTCTGGCCAGCAACACACATCATAGACTTTCTCATTTTGGATGCATCAAGTCACTTCTGTATTAGCAAACATTGGATAAGTTATACAATAGTAAAAAGGCAAATCTTTGTGACTTACAAAAAAAAATTTATTTCTCTCATATTTTTACATATCCATTGAGGATTGGCTTTGGATTTGTTCCATATTTCCTTCAAAATAGGGTCCTGTCTGAGGATACATTATCTGGGACATACATAAACGTATTGCAGAGAGCAATTCAAAGTGAGCTATTTCAAAGTCATAGGAGGGACCTCTTATACATTCTGTCAAAAAGTGGTACATGTTATTATACTTTTGCTCAATTTTTGTTTTGACCAAGTCATATCACCAAGCATGGTAACAAGGGGAAGCAAAATTTAATCCTCCTTTTAGGAGAGAAATAGCAAGTCACACGGCAAAATCTGATGTCAGTGTATTACTTGAATACAAAGCAGGAGCTTTCCTTTCCTATGAAAGGAAAATCAACTTGGGAACTATAGTATAATTTACCACAGTCCCAAGAATAAATTCTAGTGGAAAAAAAATATTAGGCCAAAACAAGAGAAAAAAATGAGAAGGAGCTTAGCATATCTATTTTAATATAAATATCTTCAAAATCAAGAAATTAATATAGACTAAACATCAATATTATTGACAATAAAATCTTACCTAAATATTTATCTGACTTTCATTTATGATTTTTTGTAATTTGTGATTATTAATCATACTATGCCCTTAAACTAAGGTTCAAAAAGCAAAATGTAAGTACCATGCATAGGTTCAAGCTTTAAAATAAATGCCAAATCAAATTTAAATATAGCCCCAGCAGTTTATTGAAGACTAGAAGGCATTTTTGTAAATATAAGCAAATACATAAATAAATTTGAATTATAATTTGCAATCAGGTAATCTGGATCACAATTTTAATTCCTTTATAATTCATAAAAATTGTTTTTATTTTAAAATGGAAAAACTGCAAATATAATGTTATTTCAAATATGGATTAGAAAATTAGACACAAAGTCTTAGTTTCATATGTTAAACTCTTAGCTTAAGTCTTTATAGCTCCTTTTATCAAAATGCAAAAACTTTTTCACTCCTTGAATTTGGGAAGGCCTAGTCATCTGCTTTGGCCAATAGGAAATTAGCCACTTTGACACAGGCACAAACTTGCAAAGTTTGTGGATCTAGGGTCCTGCACTTTTAATGCTATTTAAATACATCTACCATGTGAACAAGTCCCGGTTAGGTGAGCCTACTGGATGATGAGTGAGGTAGCCTTTGTTGTCTTAGCCAAAACCTAGCAAATATAAAACATGTGATTAGGGCCATCTAATACCATCCAGTCTCTAGCCAACCTTCCAATTGTAAATGTAGGGAAGCAAAATTTATCTCTACCTTTTTAGGGTCCCTGGCTCAGCCTAAGAACTAAATTGATGTAAAATAGATCAACAGGAGAAAAGCATACAAGTTTAATGTAAAGTTTACAAAACACAGGAGTCTTTATAAGGAAGGGAAGACCAAAAGAAATGACAAACCTACAAACAAAGAGAAGCAATGGTAAAAAAGTAACAGAATTATGCTTGGAGGCTAAAGAAAAATAATAATTATTTTAACAGGATCTGTTTGTACAGAATTCTTTCAGTTGTGACTCCCCATCAAAGATTGTTTTGTTCCTCCTGATATAGGAAGGGCATCTTTCACATTGGAACTTTTAATCTTCTTTTTCAGGAAGAAGAGAAGATTACAATGCTCTTCTTGCATAAGCTATTTTTTAAGTGCCTTTAGCTTGAAGTAATCCTTATGTCAAAGCGACATATTTTGGGGTGGCATATCGTGCCACCCTTCGGAAGGAACTCATGTGTGAGCTGAGCTGCAATCAACTGAGCTTGACCAAGAGAAGAAAAACTATACAGATCAATCATGAACAAAAAGAATGGTAGTGTTTAAGCCAGTGCATTTTAGGATCTTTTGTTCATGCTGTAAAACTTCCTCACCATTATGTTGTTGAATATTTTAATATTAATATATCAATTAATAGTTTTCAGGTAATTCTCCAAAACATGTAAGAGTGTCTTCTTTCTGCCTTGCTATAGAATAATGTAGAAAGCTTTCAGGTTTTTTAATGTTTCTTTAACTGTCATATAGACAAAGAAATCTAGAGCATAGTATATCTAATAACATATGCTCTCAAGTAATTTTGTTTGATGGTGCAAATGTGTTACAAATAACCTCATAATTAAAGAAGAATTGTTATATTTTTTATAAGAATTTAGGTATAAAGTAAGGGTTGAAATTATCTCCTATCATTTTTAGGAAATAAAAGAGGAAAGCCTAGCTCCACATAATGTTGACTAGTTATACAGATAGGTAAAGGGAGAGAAGAGAGATAGTACAGAGTTGAATTTCTCTTACACAGAAAAAAGAAATGTGCTTTATATATACCTATATATCTTTGTAAACCTCATCAATTTAATATTAATTAACCTAGTTCTTTTACTTTACCTCTAATTGCCTTGATCATTTTCTGCCATATGTGGAATAGGAAGAAGTTAAAGCATAGGTGACCAATCAAAAGGAAGCGTATAATCAGCGAGAAATGACTATGTTTTTGCAAGATTGCATTTTCAAATGTATTCTAATGTGCTTGAAACCTATAACAGACAAGAAGGATTGAAGTTGGCTTGTGCTTTAAATTACCTTAAGGTTATCTAGGACACTCTTTGAAGGCAACCTAATAGGACACTGAGTGTTTTGTTAGATCTGCAATAAGCAGTTTTATTTTACATCAAAAAGAGGTGAGTTTAATAGTTTGACCCAATTTCTTATGAACAGAGCTCTTTGTGTAAAATACTTGAGAAGATTTTGTTCTAGTATACTCAAGGACATTAGGAAAATAGCACTTTGTTATAGTTTTGCTTGCAGGTTCAGGAGTTGAACTATCCTAAATGACCCGTTCTTCATAAAATGCCCTTTTAATTTGCTGACTTTGCTCCCAAGACATACAAGTCTGCTGATGTACTGATCACTAAGTTCTGTTGGGATAATTATTTCAAAATAATTTCCCTGAGATGCAAGGCAGGTCAAAAGGAAAAACAAACAAACAAACAAAAAAACTTAACAAAGTTTAACGCCTAAAGGAAGGGCACTGGTAAATGTTTTCAAATTAATGGTGTAGGCAGAATTTAAAATGCTAACCCCAAATAGTTACTATGCTAAAATAATTGCTTACTTCTTAATAAATACTTTATTCTGAGCCTCTGAAGGGAACTACCTCAAAAGCTTTTAGGATAAAATGTTTTATAAACCAACTATGTGTAAAAATCAGTGCCATAAAAATGTACTTCATAAACATGACAAATCATTACTTGGGGTGGAAATGTTCAGCCTTAACATATCCCAGTCAATTGCTATGTTTTTTATTGACATGAGTGTTTAATTAAATTAGTGAGTGAGATCTAAAGGAAGCTGGGTATCACCATTCTGTACACAGTTTTGCTTGCAGATACATTGAGAGATTTAGTTATTTAAACCCTTCATGCTCAGAATCTCTGTCTCACAAGAAAAAATAGACAGAAATAAGATGCCACTAAAGTGGTATATTTGTTACAACTGATGGACCTACGTTGACACATCACAATCACCAAGGTCCATGGTTTGCATTAGAGTTCACAATAGATGGTAATCCATTCTATTGGTATGAAGAAATGTATAATGACATGTATTCACCATATAGTATCATCAACAGTATTTTCATTGCCCTAAACATCCTCAGTGTTCTGCCTATTCATCTCTTTTCCCCTGCCCCCAACCATTGGCAAACATTGATCTTTTCACTGTGTCCATAGTTTTGCCTTTCCCCAGGATGTGATATATTTGAAATCATACAGTATATAGTCTTTTCAGATAGGCTTCTTTCACTTAATCATATGCATTTCAGTTTCTCCAATATTTTCCATTCCTTGATAATGTATTTCCTTTTAGCGCTGAATAATATTCCATTGTCTGGGTATACCAGAGTTTATTTGTCCACAGACTAAGGGACATCTTGGTTGCTTCTGATTTTTGGTAATTATGAATAAAAGTGCTATAAACAACTGTGGGCAGGTTCTTGTATAGACATAGGTTTTCAACTCCTTTGTGTAAATGCCAAGGAGCATAATAACTGCTCATATAGTCAGAATATTATAATGATATTGATTTCTTTCTTACTATCAGACACTCCCCCTTACTGGCTTAATTGCAGAAATTTGTTATTTTGGTATGTGGCAAAATGCTGAAGTTGACCTCTTGCCAGCAGCTAGCTAAGAACTGAATTTTTCAGCCCAACATACTAAAAGGATCTGAATCCTTCCAACCACCATGTTAGTGAGCTTAGAAGTGGATTCTTCCTAGTCATGCCCTTAGATGAGATCCCACATTTGGCCAACATTTTGATTGCAGCCTCATGGAAGACCTCGAAGCAGAGAGTCCTGAATTCCTGACCCACAAAAACTATGAAATAACAAAGTTGTATTATTTTAAGTTGATAAGTTTGTGGCAATTTGTAATGCAACAATTCATGACTAATACAATTATGTATAAAATGGCATACTAATGAAAAATTAGTGAATATTAATCTATTCAAATGTAGAGAGTTTTGTAATTGTTAATTGAAATAATAATGATAAGATATCTAGCAAATATACATTATATTGTATGGCTTACTAAATGGTTGCTTTTATTACTAATTCCATAATTATAGTTATTATTATTGTACCATAAAATCCATACCACTTTCAACATAACACACAGAGCATATTTATTTAATACAAGGTATCTCTAAATCCACTGAAACAAGCAAAAAAATAAATAATAAAAATTAATAAGCTAATAAGAGCTCTGGGAAACCAACTTTCTGTAAGAAGTAAGAACATTTTAGGAAGATGGCAGACTCTAAGCAGCCTGTACTCACTGCTCACAAGGAGAGGATCAAAGGTTGCGGGTAGAGATTCACCTATGGATGGACCTCTTGGAGAGAGCATTGTGAATCATCAGAGGGGTGACTGAAGACACTGAAAGCAGGGGAGAGAGTTGTGGGTGACCACTCAGCATAACTGGAAGGTAACTGGGGGAAGCATCCTGCAACCTGGGCAGGCACCTGCCAAGGTCCCACAGCCCACACAGGCACTGGCCAAGATTCTGCGAAATGACAAGATGCCCACTAAGGTCCTGTGACCTACCCCACTGGTGGCTACATGCCCATGACGTGTCCAGGTGGCCATCAAGATCCCGTGACCTGCCTCTGTGGAGAGGGACTTGCCCAGACCCCTGCCCAAGCTTTGAATGGTGGCCTGGGCAACAACCCACCAGTCAGCATGAATAGCCCCCAGCACCAACTTGAACTGTAACAACCACAAGGAAGTAGGACAACACAGGCCAATAAATGCATTACAGACTCTCAGTGCAACCACCCCCTCCTATGAGAACAATCCGCTGGAGTAGGACACAAAAGTGCTACACAGGGATTTCTCCTCCTCACTAAGTAGGAGAGTTCCCAGCGTTGGAGAACAGGAGCACCACAAACATATGTGCCCTGAGATGAGAGAAGAGGTTTAAGGTGAGAAGAAACCTGCAAAGAATTCTGGCAACATGAAGAAACAAGCTAGTTTGACACCCCAAAGGATTACAATAGATCCATAGCAATGGACTCCAACCAAAAGAAATTGTCAAAATGTCAAAATGGAATTCAGAATATGGATGGCAAACAAGATGAATTAGAATTGAAAAGTAAGTTGAAAGGCAACACAAAATAACCAAAGTAATATTGCAGGACATGAATGAAAAATATGCAAAACTCACTAAAGAGTTTAGTGAGAAACTCACATAATAAAGGATATAACAGAACTTAATTAAAGGCCAGGTGCGGTGGCTAATGCCTGTAATCCTAGCACTCTGGGAGGCTGAGGTGGGCGGATCATTTGAGCTCAGGAGTTCGAGACCAGCCTGAGCAAGAGCAAGATTCCATCTCTACTAAAAATAGAAAGAAATTAATTGGCCAACTAAAAATATATATAAAAATTAGCTGGGCATGGTAGTGCATGCCTGTAGTCCCAGATACTTGGGAGGCTGAGACAGGAGGATGGCTTGAGCCCAGGAGTTTGAGGTTGCTGTGAGCTCAGCTGATGCCACAGCACTCTAGCCTGGGCAACAGAGTGAGACTCTTGTCTCAAGAAAAAAAAAAAAAAAAAAAAAAAAAAAAAAAAAAAAAAAAAAAAAAAAAAAAAACTTAAAGAAATGAAAGAATCATGTAGGGAATCCAAAAAAAAAAAAATAGTAGAAAGTTTTAATAACAGATGAGACCAAGGAGAGGAAAGAATCTTGGAGATTGAAGACAAGGCTTTTGAACTACTCCAGTCAGTCAAAGACACGGGAAAAAGAATAAAGAAGAAGAAATGATGGCACAGAAAAATATGGGCCTCTGTGAAATAAGCCAATATACAAATTATAGGTATCCCATAGGGAGAAGAAGGAAAAGCAAAAAACACAGAAAACCTATTCAAGGGAGTTATTGAATTATCCAGAATCTACAAAAGACTCCAACAAATCAGTAACAAATAAACAAACAAGCCTACTTAAAAAGTCAAAGAACATTAGATGCTGGCATTGATGCAGAAAGATAGGAATGCTAATGCACTTTTTGTGGGCCTGAAAATTATTACAACCTCTATGGAAAACATTTTACAGATTTCTAAAATAAATAAATATAGACCAAGCATTTGATCCAGTAATCCCCAAACTGGGGATCTACCCAAAGGAAAATAAGTCATTTTACAAAAAAGAGATCTTCACATGAATGTTTATGGCAGCACAATTCACAATTGCAAACATAGGGAACCAACCTAAGAATCCATCAATTCACTAGTGGATAAATAAAATGTGGTATATATGTGTGCACATGCACACACACACCCCATGGAGTACTATTCAGCTACAAAAAGGAATTAAATAATGTCATTTGGATGGAACTGGACACTATTGTCCTAAGTGAAGTATCTCAGGAACAGAAAACCAAACACTTTATGTTCTCAGTAATAAGTGGGAGCTAAATGATTGGTACACATGGGCACAAAGAGATATAAAGGACATTGGAAACCAAGATTGGGGTAGGGTGAGAGGGAAGGCATGGGATAAAAACATACCCTTTGGCTACAATGAACTCTATTCTGGTGATGGACACAGCAAAAGCCCTGATTTAAGCATTATACAAAAAATACCTATGTAACAAAAATATCTGTACCCCCTCAATATTTTGAAGTAAAAAAAGAACATTTTAGGATTCCTGTACTAGAGCAAACATATGGAATCAGGCTCACTGAAAACTAGAGTAATGGAAAGTACAGTCTAAAACTTGAGTAAGCAAAAAAGCTGTGAATAGTGATGAGAAGCATTCTTCCCAATAAAGATATCAAAAAATGTATATGCTGTATATGTGTCCATACTGTTCTACATGTTTTAAACATATAGTAATGCATTTTATTTTTTGTAGAGACAGGGTCTCACTATGTTGCTCACTGGTCTTGAACTCCTGGCCTCAAGCGATTCTCCTGCCTCAGCCTCCCAAAGTGCTAGGATTACAGGCATGAGCCAATGTGCCCAGCCTGCTATGCAGTTTTGATTAAGATTTAAACACCAGAGTTTTGGCTGCCAAGTCTAAACTATATCCCTCACAGAGTGTCCCGAAGAAAGGAAATGAAAAACTATCTCTGCCTCTAACCCAGTTATTATTAATATGGGTAGCTGTTAATATATATGGAGTTTATCCACAAATCAAACCTATAAAAACAATGTCAACATTTAAGTCACTCCTAGTAATGAGAGTTGATACCACTGGAATTGGGAAAAGAAACTCAATATAAGATCAAAATGGACACAGGGGGAGCAATATTAAAGACATCTGCACATTGAAGTTATATATGCTCTGCCCCCACCCTAGAGTAAAGCTATGCTACACTGGTACCCTTTGAGGCTGTGTGTCTGTCCCCTATGCTGTTGGTATACTCCACTTCCTTACACAAAAAAATTTGCATTTAAATAAGCCTGTGTGGTAAGAATAGACCAGCAAAACTGGCATTAACCAAATAGATCAACCTAACTCTACAGTGGAGTTGAGTTATAATAATGTATATGCATAGTATGTATTTATGCATGAGTATGCACATGTATTATTATACATATTACAGTTGGCCCTTGATATCAGTCAGTACTGTATCTGCAGATTCAATCAACCTTAGATCAAAAATATTCAGGAGATAAAGAATACAACAATGAAAAATAATACAAAATAAAAAACAGTATAAGTAGCTATTCACATAACATTTACATTATATTAAGTATTATAAGTAATCTAGAGATGATTTAAAGTATATGGAAATTGTGCATAGGTTATATGTAAATAGTACGCCATTTTATGTCAGGAATTAGAGCCAAATATCCATTAAAGCTAGTCATATGAAGCTTTTAGTTTCCCAGTGCATAAAACTGTTATGTTTACACTATACTGTAGTTAATTAAGTGTGCAAATAGCATTATCTTAAATATGTACATACTTTAATTAAAAATATTGTTTAAAAAATGCTAATGATAAACTGAGTCTTTAGTGAGTTGTAATCTTTTTGTTGGTAGAAAGAGGCATTATGAGTAGTCCTGCACTGATTTTGATGGCTGCTGACTGATCAGGGTGGTAGCTGTTGAAGGTTGGGAGGGCTATGGCAATTTCTTTAAAAAGATCAACAATGAATTTTGTCTCATTGATTGATTCTTCCTTTCATGAAAGATTTAGATGCATCACATGATGTTGTTTTACAGCATTTTACTCCCAGTAGAACTTCTTTAAAAATTTGTGTCAATCCTTATCAATCCTTTCACTGCGTTATCAACTAAGTTTATAGAATATTCTAAACTTTTTATCGTTTAACAGTATTTATAAGATCTTCATCAGGAGTATATTCCATCTCAAGAAACCACTTCCTTTGCTCATTCATAAAAAGCAACTCTTCATTCATTCAAAATGTATCATGAGATTGCAACAATTCAGGTATATATTCAGGCTCCAGTTGTAATTCTATATCATTCTCTTGCAATTTCCACCACATTTGTGATTACTTCCTACACTGAAGTCTTGAACCCCATGAAAGTCATTCGTGAGGGTTGGAATCAACTTCTTTGAAGCTTCTATTAATGTTGCTATTTTAACCTCCTCCCGTGAATCAGGAATGTTCTTAATGGCATCTGGGAGGGGGAATCCTTTCTAGAAGGTTTTCAATATCCTTTGCTCAGATCCATCAGAGGAATGCTTATGTCTCTAATAGCTTTATCAAGTGCATTTCTTAAATAATAAGACTTGAAAATCAAAATTACTGCCTGAGCCATGGGTTACAGAATGGGTGTTGTGTTAGCAGGCACAAAAACAACATTAATCTCTTTGTACATCTCCATTAAAGCTCTTGAGTGACTAAGTGCATTATCAATGAGCAGTGATATGTTGAAAGAATTTTTTTTTCCTAGTCTCAACAGAGGACTTGAAATGCTTGGTAAATCATAAACATATGTGTCTAAACATATGTGTTGTCATTCAGGCAGTGTTATTCCATTTATAGAGGACAGGCAGAGTAGATTTACCATAAGGACCTTAGGATTTGGAGGATGGTAAATGAATATTGACTTCAACTTAAAGTTACCAGCTGCATTAGCCTCTAACAAGAGAGTTGGCCTATCCTTTCAAGCATTAAAGCCATACATTGACTTCTTTTTTCTACCTATAAAAGTCCTACATGCCATCTTCTTCCAATAGAAGGCTGCTTCTTCTGCATTGCAAGTCTGTTGTGTAGTGTGGCCACCCTCATCAATGGTCTTAGCCGTATATTCTGGATAACTTGCTCTAGCTTTCTCCATCAGCACTTGCTGCTTTATCTCACACTTTTATGATATGGAGAAGGCTTCTTTCCTTAAACCTAATGAACCAACCTCTTATAGCTTCAGCTTCCTAACCACTCACAGGCTTCATAGAATTGAAGAAGAGTTAGGGCTTTGCTCTGGAATAGGCTTCAGTTTAAGGGAAAGTGTGTCTGGTTTGATCTTCTATCTAGGCCATTAAAAGTCTCTGCACATCAGCAATACGGCTGTTTCTCTTATTATTTGTGTGTTCACTGGAGTAGCACTTTTAATTTCCTTCAAGAACTTTTTATTTCATTCACAACTTGGCTAACTGACTTGGCTTTTGGCATGCCTTCCTCACTAGGCTTAGTTATTTCTAGCTTTGATTTAAAGTGAGAGATATGCAGCTCTTTCACCTGAACACTTAGAGGCCATTGTAGGGTTATTAACTGGCCCACTTTCAACACTGTTGTGTCTCAGGGAATAGGAACCTGATGAGCAGAAGAGAGATGGGGAATGGCCAACTGGTGGAGCAGTCAGATCACACACAACTTTTATCAGTGAAGTTTGTCATCATCTTATGTGAGCACAGTTCATGGTGCCACAAATCAATTATAGTGGTAACTATAATGGTAATTAGTAATTATAATGGAAAATCGCTCATTACAGATCATCATAACAGGTAATAATAATAAATATTTCAGATATTTTGAGAATTATCAAAATGTGACACAGAGACATAATGAGCATATTCTGTTAGATACTATCAATGGAGCCGATAGACTTGCTCCATGCAGGGTTGCAACAAACCTTTCATTTGTAAAAAAATGCAATGTCTGCAAAAAGCAATAAAGTGCAATAAAATGAGATATTCCTATATAAACATATAATAATATATAAATGATCAACTAGCAATGAACTTTTTTTTAACGTAAGGATCTATTTTATTTAAGGAATTATGATTGAGGTGGAATGTAGGCCCTTATACCCAGAGAGTAGCAGAAGTCGTAGAGTTAATGAAAGAAATGGCTGAACCCTTCCTTATTAAAACAATCAAGAACCAGAAATTGGCTGGGCTCAGTGGTTCACGCCTGTAATCCTAGAACTCTGGGAGGCCGAGGTGGGCGGATTGCTCAAGGTCAGGAGTTCTATAAATAGAAAGAAATTAATTGGCCAACTAATATCTATAGAAAAAATTAGCCGGGCATGGTGGCACATGCCTGCAGTCCCAGCTACTCGGGAGGCTGAGGCAGCAGGATTGCTTGAGCCCAGGAGTTTGAGGTTGCTGTGAGCTAGGCTGACGCCACAGCACTCACTCTAGCCTGGACAAGAAAGCGAGACTCTGTCTCAAAAAAAAAAAACAAAAAACCCAGAAATTATAGGGAGAAGAGAAAAGAGAGAAGAGCAGAGCAGAAGGAAGAGAGAAAACCATAGTGGGGAGGAAAAAATAAAATCTTAAAAACACAATGTCATATTCAATTTTAATTTACTCTTTTATAACCATCCTCCATCTGTATCAAACTTCTAAGTTTGATTTGCACAGATAGGCATGGAGGGGAGGACATTTTTTAAAATGGTAGTAACAGTAATTTTTGAAATTTTAGTTTACTCTGTTTGGAACTTTCTTCTCCAGACTTTTTTCTTAATTGACTTTTTCTTAAAATAAAAATCTCAGTTTAAGTTCATTTCTTTAAAGAATCTCTACTTAATCCTCTCCCATTATTGCTTACATAGCACCTTATTATTTTTGGCTGCAGCACTTATTATAACTCACCATTAACTACTATGAGTTGTGAATTAATTTGCTAATTTGTTCTTTTGTTTATACGCTTTCTTCTCTGCCCTAATGGAAAGTGTGAAGGCAAAGACCTTCTGTATCTTGTTTAGCTATGGTCTCAAGAGTAGCTATTACAAGGTATAAATTTTATTAGGTACTCGATAAATATCGTTGAATGAAAAGATAAAGGTATTAAAAATATGAAGCTCTTAGTAGCACATTCTTGTCAATTTTTTGGGAGGTATCCATCACCTCAAGAGTTTATCATTTCTTTGTATTAGGAAAATTCTAATTCCACTCCTTTAGTTCTTTTAAAGTATACAATAGCTTATTGTTTGTTGACTATTGTCACGCTGTTTTGCTATCAAATATTAGGTCTTGTTTATTCCAGCTAACTATATTTCTGCACTCATTAACCTTCTCTACTTTATCCCCTTCCCCCTTTCAAGCTTCTGGTAACCATCATTCTGCTTTATATGTCTATGAGATCAATTGTTTTAATTTTTATCTCTCATATATGATATAAAGGCACCACTCTAAGACTTCTAGGTAGAGTACAAGATCCTTGATAATAAAGAATGTTGGGGGAAATGCAAGCCTCTATGAAAACTCAAAGATGTCTTTAGGGATGGTTGTAAGGTTTGATATAATTATGTATAAATATACATATATACACATACTCACATAATGTCATATAGAAAAGGAAATGTATTTTTGGAAGTATTTTAAAACCTTTATGTATATTAACCATTTATTTATCATAACATTCTATTAAGTGTCCATAGTATTATCTCCTTTTTTATAGATTATTAAATATAGATACAGAAAAGTTAAGTGTTATAACTTTCCCAAGTTTAATACAGCTACTAATGACTAAAGCTAAGATTCAAATACAGGTAATTCATATTCTGAATCCATTGTACGATACTGTCCCCTACAGCATAGGGCAGTTTCAACTGATATCTGAGTTAAAAATTATCAACATGAGTGAACTTGCAAGAATTGCCAGGTGTGAAAGATCGCTGGTTATGCACACTATCCATTCATTCTTTGTATTAACTGAATTTTAGCAGGGTACCCCGCTACCCAGTTAAAGACTATATTCCCAACTATTTCTCAGGTAGATAGAATTCTGTGGGGTCTATTACAGATGTCAGCAGACATGATATGTCACACGTCTCTCTCTGGTCCTTAATAGTGTGTCCTTTCTCCATTTCCACACACTAGGAAGAGGTAAAAACTGGATTAGTGAATGTTGACTCACAAATGAAAGCTGAAAGATAATAACACTCAGGAAATCTAATATCTGTCTTAAATAATTAAAAAAAATTCATAGAAGAAAAAAATGAAAATAATTTATTTTGGAAAAAAGATTACATTGAGGAAGAGATTGACATAAATCTTAAATTCTGGATATGGAGGTTGGAAGAGAGGAAATGCAAAGACAGTAGTAATACAATGAAGCATGAAACCAAGAATCAAATTGGCACTTGACCTCCAGTCTGCAGTAAGAATGATTTACAATGTTTTGAATGAAAATTAGATTGTTTTTAGATTTCTATGCAGTCATTATATTACTCATACAAATACAAGTAATACTCATATTACTCATATTTGGTAGGCATGTATAATATTTATAGCTCACCATTCCTTCTGCATGTAATTATTCAGGTATTTTCTGCTGAACATTGTATAAACACAAGCATAACAGTAAGACAAAGGAGTCAACAATGACATAATTATTATTAACAGCAACAAAAGTGAAACTGACCAGGTGGGTGATAAAACAAAACTGGAAATAAGAAGCTTTTGTGAAAATTTTTTATCTTCAAATTAGTAAGCATAAATTCATAACTAAGAATCTGATAATTTTACAATAAAAATTATGCTTTATGAAAATATATTCAAAAATAAAAAAAGATTAGGTTACATAATTCAGGAAAGAGGAGAAGAATAACTAATATTTTGAAATCATTAGCAATTTTGGTGAATCTATAGTTGGTAAAAAGCTATGGTAATTTTCCCAAGGTGTATTCACTTTATCTTCTATATTTTCCCAGAGTATGATGTGCTATATTTGTAAAAAAGTATGCTAAGTGATCAATATTTAAATATATGTATTATCTTTGCCAGTCCTACATTTTTATTTTCCATAATTATTGTTTTATTCTTATTAAAAGATTTATAATAGCTTAAATTTCTCTACCTAGAAATATATACATATTTTTATTAATATCAGATAACTTAAAAAATACCTCCTTCTGGGAAACTTTATGTTAGTATTGTAAATTTAGTGGAAACTCTTTGGGACTAATCTTTCTCAGCTTTTGGTATCTTCTGTTTATTCTAGCTAAATATAACCTAAACCATTTTTCTTTTATAAAATTTCAATAGAGATTTAGGGGATAAAGTGTTTTTGTTACATGGATGAATTGTGTCATGCTGAAGTCAGAGCTTTCGGTGTACCCATCGCCAGAATAGCGTACATTGTACCTGACAGGTAGATTTTTATCCTTCACCACCTGCTTGCCCTCCCCCTTCTTAGTTTTCAATGTTCATTACACCACTCTATGACCATATATATCACTCATTAGCTCCCACTTGTAAGTGAGAACATGTGATATTTGTTCTTCCATTCTTGAGATACTGGACAATGGTGTCCAGTTCTATCTAAGTTGTTTCAAAAAGACATTATTTCATTCATTTTTACAGCTGAGCGGTACTCCATATACATACATTTTCTTTATCCACTCATCAATTGATGGGCATGGAGGTTGATTCCACATCTTTGCAATTGTGAATTGTGCTGCGATAAACATGCAGGCACAGGTGTCTTTTTTTTTTTTTTTAACAAAATGACTTATTTTCCTTTGAGTAGATACCCAGTAGTGAGATGCTGGATTGAATGGTACTTTTAGTTCTTTGATGAATCTCCATACTCTTTTACATAGAGGTTATGCTAGTTTATTTGAAAATGCTAGCTGTTATTAGATTTGAGTAGAAGTAATATTGTTTTAGTTTTTATTTTTGTATTTTCCAAATAGCTTTTCTTGAGCACTTAGCATGTTATTACTAAAAAAAAATTGCTTAATAGAGAGAGAAAAATCTTAGAATGCAAAACTAAAGGAGGCTTGACAATGTGCTAGAGTGTGGGTTTTATAATACTTGGGGCCATGGAACCCATTCTGTGATAGGCAAGAACAGTTTAGGGGCTATATATGAAATAAAAAACCAAATTTAACTTTAATTATCAGAACGTGAATTTTATGACACATTGGCATTTATCACTCTGTTCTATTCACTACGTAAGAATGGACAATGATAGTGGTGTCTACTCTGGCTAATGTATTCTGATACTACAGAAGCAGGAAAAAAAATTAAAATCAATTGCTGAAAATAGACCCTTGCCCAATGAAATATATAGAAAATTTTCTTTTTTAATCTTTTATCTTATCCTGTGTTCAAATTTCCATTGGTTCGTGCCCCCTGTTAATTATATGAGTTTGGAATTAGTGACCATGTGAGATACGGCCTTTTGTCGTGGCTACAATAGTAAATTTTATTGATTCACTCAACTTAAAAATTACACAGAACAGATACAGTAATTTAAAGATCATCCTAGGTATGGCAGAAGAAAACAGGGGCTGATATATTTTAGTAAAAGATACAAATTAAGGGTCAAAAAGATCAGTTTATCTATAAATTACATAATAAAAGCTAGAGCCACAGAGTAGATTTAATGTCCCTATTAATTAGTCAGTGAGTGCATTAATAATTATTGAACATTTATTATAGGCGCTTCATGATATAAGTAAGAAATACAAAAGGTGCTATCAATTCTCTGCCTTCAGTGAGCATACAATTCCCTGCCCTCAATGAGCTTATGATGTACTAAGACAACTAACTCATCTTACATAATACATTAACAAACATTAAATATCACTTATAATTACATTTAAATGTACTATTTATTTGTTATAATCACCTGCATTCCATGTCCTAGTGAAAAGTTCCCCACTTTTTCCTTATGGGGATTCTAACATTTTTTTTTAGTATTATTATATTTATCTTATATAAATGTGGTATATTATTATTGTAAGTTGCCTCAAACTCTCTTTGCAAGTATGTGGAAGTATTGATTGCCTAATTGTTAAATTGATGCTGCCATGATAATTCAGAGAATAAAAAGATGAAAGGTAAGACTTAAAATTTGGCAGAAAAATAAGATTTAATTCTGAAAGTGGGGAACATTAGGGAAGGAAATGAAAATAATGACCAATATAATATTCTCATTAGAAGAGAAGTACATGGAGAATGACAAGAAACAGGAGAAGTAAACTTAGAGCACAGCCAGCCAATTGAGGGTTGTGAATATCAGGAAGATGTGTGTAAATTAGGCATGATATACAATAGGAAGCAATAATGTTCTGTGATTTGGGGTATTATATCATGAAATGTGTTCAAAAATTTAATTTTGTAGAGTCTAAGATGAATTAAATTGAGAAAAGTAAAAAAAGGAAAAGTTAAAAAAAGATAATCACAAATATCAATGACAATGATATATTTAGGTATGCTTTTAATAATTAAATTTGATAATGTAGTGTGTCTTGAATTTTTATAGACAGTGGCACTGAGACTAATCAAACTGAATATTTTAAAGGATATAATGTTAAAGAATAGGGAGAGACCAGTTTAATGGTATTAAATTTTAATGGTATTAAAGAATAATACAATAATATACAAATATAATTATGATTTTGAAGGGAAAATTTGGTTATATTCATTTTGTCTTTGATGCATTTATACAAAGATACAAGAACTAGCTAATACTTAGTGTTAAATGAGGTGTGCCTAGAAAGGACTTTTTATATCCTTGACATACTATGATAGCACAAGTGCTAATTTACTTGTAAATATCTTTGTTGCAATGTGTAAAAATACAAAATCGTATTCTTATACAACACATTTATATATTCTGATCTTGAGATGTGGACATATAATTTCATTATAAAATATGTCTGTATTAAAGTATTTAAGAGAAGAATGCTTTATGAGTTTGTAGTTTTTGTTCATATATATGTATATTTGAGAAAGTAATTACTTTGGATATCCTCAAATTAGCTAATATAAAAAATGAGTATATGTATAAGGCAGCAATCATGAGAAAAGATGTCATATAAATCAAACTGTCTAGAAAAAAAAATCAGTGATGGATCTGAGAGAAAAAATATCACGAGCTCACTGTTTTGTCTCTCTCTGATCTGTTAGTGTCTCACTGACCAACCACAGTCAGAAGCAAGGGAACCTTTATCACAGCTCATAAAAGGCAGCCTCTTGGGGTATAAGGCAGGATGGGAGAACAGTGGAAAGGGCATCTGGATGAGCACAGTCACATTGTGTTGTGTATTCTATAATTTAGGTACCATATTTTTTTCTCTAATGTACCCGTACATCATGTAGAAATGTCTGCACAAAGGGTTTCTCAAATAGTTATGAGTTAAGTAATAAGCCAACATAATACATTTTATATTGATTTTTAGTAAAAGCAGAATTGAAACAAAATCAAGATCATTTCCACAAGGTTTGATGAGTGTTTTTGTGAATGCAACATGAAATTCAAGCACAGAAATGAGAGAGGGTAAACTCTTGCCATCTAGATAGTTCTGTGTGCTACAAAACATATGCAGTTTTATATAATTTAAAATTATATTATCCTCCAAGTTATTCAGTTTTGTCTTTGAAATACAAGCTATTTGTATTGTTTCTTTTCAAATCATGCATTGCAAAAACCCAATTCCTAATAAAAATTATGTTTCTTTCACATTAGAAAATATGGCTACTCTCTATATTGATTAGCACTATCTTTATGAAATTATATATGAAACCTCTTTACTGTAAAATTTGGGGAAAGCTATATATAGTCTTTCTATTTTTAGGAGATTAGTCTTTTGAGGAGCTTTCTAAATACACATTGACTAGGTAATACAGTATGAAAATATCTATAAGAGACTAAAAAGGAAATATCCCTTGAAAGTTATTTTATTAATACTTTTTTATGGCTAAGAAAAATTGTCTAAATTTCTTGGACTGCTCTTGGCGGGAACAGGTCCCCCATGAGTATCTCTAAGAGCTCTCCACAATCTATTTCCCAACCTGACCCCACCGCCTCTGAGACTCAATATGCTCCCTAGGTACAAGGTCTGACTATGCTATTCACCGGTGCTTTTCAATAGCCTATTTTTAGTCATCAATGATTTGCTAAACAATAATTATTTCATTATATACTTTCATTTTTCATTTCTTAAAAGTCAAGAGAGTGATCTATGAGTGTGTATTATTAATCTAATCTATTGTAAACCTGTTGCTAGTCATTGGAGATATAAAGATAATTAGTAAATAATAATGATTACCAAGAAATTGTGGTCTAGATGGAGGTATCTAATGAAAGGGCTCATAATGCCCGATGTTGCACTATTATAGAGGTATCAATATGATGCTTTTTGTGACTAGGAAAAGAAAAAATAAACAGACTGAGGAAAGTGCAAAGGTGTCATCAGGAAAGTACTTAGAGATTAGTGTTTTGAGGAGAGAAAGATTAACAGGCAAAAAGGAATTGTATTCCTAAGGACAAGCCAGGGAATTTTGAGATATTTTGTTTGAGAATGTAGGGAGATTAGAAGTAGAACAAGTCTGTGAGAAGCTTCGTACTTCCAAAAGTAAAATGTGGCCAGTTTTTGAAGTATCTTGTATTTTAAGAAAAGAATTGTCAACTTCATCCTTTACTTTACCAAGAAACAATAGAGATTGAACACAAAAGCAATACTGGACCTACACTTTTCTGTATTTAGTATTTTAAATTACAATTTTTGTTTGTATTTGTAGCAATAATTATTAACAAATAATAAGGGGTATTGCTATGGTTATTCTGTTTTGAATACCAAAATGGTAAGAAACATGAAAAAAACATTTAATTTTGTGATTTTTTAAATTTAATTCTACAACAATCCCTTGAAGAAAATATAATTATCATCACTTTATAAATTCAGACAGATTAATTATCTTACACAAGTTGCCAAACTATAAAGAAGACTACCCAAAACTGAAATCTTAGGCCTGGCTGAATTCAAAGACTTTACATTTTCTTTTTGAGCAGTATTTTTTAAATCTTAATTTTAAAAATACATTTATTGGGACATAACTTTGGACAGTAATTTTCATTAAATTACTATAGAAGCATATGTTGTAATTCCCAATCAATAATCTACTTTACTAAATTCAGATTCAATGTTATTAATTTTTAGAGGACTATAAAAATAAAAAAAAATGATGGTGTAGGTTTGTTTTCAATTTGTCATCAAATAGAGACAACTGGCTCACCATAATATTTTTTCTATGAAAGGAAAAAGGGCTTTAATTTTTCATGTTCTATAATCTTCTATTAGTGGTATCCTTAACAAGTTAATCATGATATTAATAGAAAAAATGGGCTATTTTCAACCCATTAGGATAAATTAAGCTGAATTGCTCAGACTAAAATCAAAATTGGTGTTTTACTGAGAAACATGATGTCTCAAAGCAGCATTGGTATAACTAAGCAATATTATCAGATGTATTTAGGAAGACATACGTAACTCAAATTTCTTTTGGGCTTTGTTTTTAAATAAAATGAGTCAGTCTGGATTGTCTTGAAAATGTAGAAAAATAGTTCCAAAATCTTCAGTATTCATAACCTATTGATTAAAGAGAATGCAGTGTTCACTCTTGGCCAACACATTGACCTATATGTGGCAAATGATGGAGGGTGAGGAGGAAGAGGGCAAAGGGGAGGAGAAGAATGAATTTATGGTTAAAATTTGGAACTATATTAAAAGTAAATACTTTAACATGCTATGGGGGGTGAGTAGCAATGCTTTTCTTTAAATGGTTTTGCTATAAAAAAAACTTTATTTTCTGGCAAATGTAAATATACATAGATCACAAAAGTACAAAAAAAAAGAAGTTAATAAAAAATGAACAAAGTGACAACTAGATTTATCAATTTTAATTTAGTGAAATTTGTAATTTTGACAAAGGTCTATTGGTTGCACTCAAGCCAGTTCTGGAGTCATTACGACTATTACCAATCTCATCCATTCCGAGGATGCTCGGCACATCTGTCCTGGCATTCCTCACAGATTCAAACAAAATGCTAATACATTCTGTTTGAATTTAATAGAAGCAAGGTGAAAAAATAGTGTTGTTTCTACCATCTGGTGCAAGGTCTATTCTTAAGGAGTAAATGATCCATGTTTAAGAAATAATCTGAAAAGTCTTATGGAGATAAAAGTTTCAGGACTTCAAAATGGGTGTTAGTCTGCTCAGGCTGCCATAATAAAATAAATATTCTAGACTGGGGAGGCTTCAACAGCAAAAATTTATTCCTCACATTTCTGGAGACTGGGGAGTCCGAGATCAGAGTACTAATTTGGTTCGCAGTGAGGGTCCTCTTCCTGGCTTGAAGAGGGCCACCTTCTTACTGTAGCCCTACCTGACCTTTCCTCAGTGTGTGCACATGGTCGGGGAAGGAACTGGATGGAGAGAGAAGGAGAGATATCTCTTCTTATAAGGCCAAATTCAGACACCACCCTGATTACCTCATTTAACTTTATCTCATAAAAACTCTATCTCCAAATGCAGTCACACTGGCTGGCAGGGCTTCCACATATCAAGTTTGAGCACACAATTCAGTTCATACCAGGTATTACAAGGAAAACAAAGGGATGGCCAAGAAATTCTTTACAGAATAAATGAAGAGAAATTTAGAAATAAAGGGAAGGGGAGAAGGAAGGGGAAAGAGAAACTGGAGAGAAAGGGACAGGCAATATTGTAGAAAGCCAAACCTTATAGGAGAAGTGATCGATATGAAATTCCTACTAGGAGAGTGGCAGAATATCAAAGAACAGGCTGTGTATTATTAAAACTTAAATTTTCATCCTCTACCTTAAATCTTGTCCTTGATTTTCTTCTAAATTTATTGAATTCTGGAACACACAGAATGACCCATTAAAATATTTTATTTGATTGTCTCTCTTTCTCTGCAATGGAGAAGAATGACTGAATTGCTTCCCCAGGTCTATGCAGCACATTTAGAAGGGATCAAAAGCAAGTGGTCACAAAAAGAGGTGATGTATGTGTGAAATTTGGAATCAACAGGAAGCAGTGTGAAAATCACAAGATTGTATGTCTCTGTGAATTAATAGATAAAATGGGTAGGACATTTTCCTATGGAAAGACTGAGGCAATTTCATGAGTCAAAAAGAAAAAGATGACCTTAGCTAATAGATATACACATTGTACAGTGAATTTAAGAGCATATTAGTTGTGTGCATGCCTATGTGTGGTATGTACATGCATATGCTTTATTGAGAATTTGTGGTAACATATACAATTAATCAAATATATGTAAAAAATAATCCTGTTAGATTACAAAGGGAGAAATCAGATTATTATAGACTTATATACATGATAAACATTTGCTATAAAGTATTAAGACAAAAGAGGTAAGACTGGGAAAAGTAAAAGAAGAGGGGGAAATGTTACAAAGGATATTTCCTGGTTGCACTGAACAAAAGTATGTCATGAGAATGGTTATAGAATAGAGATACTAGAAAATAAGGGAAAAAATACATAGTAATTGAATGATAAGGCCTCCATTGCAAACTCGAGTTTGAAATTTATCCTTCAAGCTAATAATTCTTGTCTGTGATGTAACACATTACGATGTAAGAAAGGGCTTTGTTACTAATTAACTTCTAAAGTGAACATATAATTTATATTTTTATATATATATATATTTTTTTTTTGGGGACAGAGTCTCACTTTATTGCCCAGGCTAGAGTGAGTGCTGTGGCGTCAGCCTAGCTCACAGCAACCTCAAACTCCTGGGCTCAAGCAATCCTGCTGCCTCAGCCTCCCAAGTAGCTGGGACTACAGGCATGCGCCACCATGCCCGGCCAATTTTTTCTATATATATTAGTTGGCCAATTAATTTCTTTCTATTTATAGTAGTGATGGGGTCTCGCTCTTGCTCAGGCTGGTCTGGAACTCCTGAGCTCAAATGATCCGCCCACCTGGGCCTCCCAGAGAGCTAGGATTACAGGCTTGAGCCACTGTGCCGGGCCTCACAAAACTATTCTTGAAAGCTTGGTGAATGGGGCAAACTTTTTGGAAGTAACTGTGTTGGAAGGGGAGATAATTCTTTAAAGAATGGTTATTGTAAAAGGCT